>JASCZW010006005.1:0-118160 GCA_034211315.2 Aedes japonicus | reverse complement strand
GGCCGTTATGAAACATGGCCCCGCTCCAAAGCCATGTTTCAGGATCTGATGCAGTGGTTGGCCGATTCAGACGCTGTGAAGTGAAACCACCTCGAGAATTCGTTAAAAGTTGATCATTGATCGACCTTGAGACCCTGCAGAACAACTACTACCAGCGCGCATGGGATATCCAGTAGAAACAAGCGGCTAATCCTGGAGTTGCACAGCCTGGGTATTCCGAACCTTAAGAAGATGACGAAGAAGTCCTCGAAAGACCTCCGGAACCTCGTCGATGAGTGTACGAGCCATGTGAACAATCTCAAGAAACTCAATCAGCCGCTCTCAGGGATGTCAGAGCTACTCGTGGTGACTGTGCTGACTCATGCATTGGACGGTCAGACCCGCGAGCTGTGAGAAGCCTCCATCGACCATACAGAGCGTCCAGAATACGAGGAGACGATCGAGTTCCTGAAACAGCGATGCTTTATCCTGGAGAGATGTAAGAAGAGTGCATCCGCCTCAACGAATCCTAAAGTTCCTAGCCAGAAGCTGCCTTCGTCCAAGTTCGTACCTTCCAAGACGTCATACGCAGCAGCCGTAACGTCGGAATATGTGTGTGGTTTCCGTTCTGGTCAACACCAGAACTACAAGTGCCTCTCCTTCTTGAAGATGACCGTGAATCAGCGACATGCGAAGCTGAAGGAGGCAAACCTGTGCTTAAATTGCCTTCGGAAAAAAGGCCATCGTGGTGCAGCGTGTTCCAGCGATAAGTCTTGCCCCAAGTGCTCCAAGAAACACCTCACGTTACTTCACTTTGAACAGCGTGAGAAGCCCGAAGTGAAACCCACTGAAGCGCCGAAGCCCCCAAATACAGTCCAGTGCTCCGCCTTGCAGTTTTCTATGTTCATTGCCGAACAGCGCCTACGATATAATGCGACTTTTCAACAACAAAAACAAAATTAAAACAAATATATTCGATAAATTAATTATGATTTTCCCGAAATCATTTTAAATTTGATAAGGTTATTTTATAGAATGCCGAAGTTGGTGCCCGATCTACAGGTCATTTACATTACATTTAAAATTTGATGCATTTAATTTTCCACATTTCAATTATTTCTTATACTCCAACATGGCGTTTGGAAAATATCACATATTTTCCAAAAAGCCAACTTTTCGTTGCAATGACTACTATAAAACTATTTGGTCATTTGGAGACTTCCTTTAATGCCTCTAAGCCGTTTAATGCATTTGCCGGAGGCAGAATGCTTCTAAAATGCTTTTCAACTGACCATTATAAGATAATATGTATGAGTCCTAAAACGGCATTTTAAAACAGCATTTTCATAAAGTCATAAAGTCGTAATAAAACCTTTCATAAGAGTAAAAGGAATTTGAGAAAACAAAGTTTTAATATCGTTGTAAACAAGCTGTGTAGGTTCTCATAAACCTGACTAAAATATGAAACCTTTTGGCACCTCTTGGTACCATAATAAAACCAAATTGATTTCTAGTGGCTTTCATAAAACTTTAATAAAACTTAGTAAAGCTGGATGGTTTTGGCAATGCTACTTGGGAAGCAGTTTTTCCGCCACATTGCTAGGAATCCCGTCTCCAGTATATTTTAAAGCAATAATTTCTGTCCCATAATGAAGTAATGCAATCTTACTTTAATCCGATTCAAATAAATTTTAAAAGACCTCAGCTTAATTTACCACTTTGTACCCTTACAACCGACAAACTCTAATTGTTCCAAACATTCAGCGAATAATGTTATTAGAGCAAAACAGAAAATCATAATTGTCATCAGCAATTTCAGATCCCGCTTTCGTTTCCGTCTCGTGAATCACTGACAAGCCGCCGTCGTCACATCCCAACGCTGCTACATTGTATCGTCATCGCAATCGTCGTCTTGTTGAACATAAAAAAAAAAGTTCAAAGTTTTCCACCAGTCGAATCGAGGAAAACATCTGCCCTGAAAAGCCCACGGGACAGTTACGCAAAGTCACCATGAAAACTTTCGGCACAAGATTAACTGCCAGGACCGAAAGAAAATACAGAGGCCATCCGAAAATTCAATTTGTCGAATCAGCCGTCTGCCCGTTTCGGGTTGCCTCCTTCTGGCGAGACACGATGGACGATGGATGTGAAGTGGCTGATTGGCCGCGAAGGGAATCAAGAATCACTGCGAAGTGGGGCTTTTACGAGTTTTGAGAAATTTATCTTTAAGTTTCTTGCCTTGAAGGAATGGTGGAAGGAGGGGGGGCTAGAAGAGACATTCAACAAATTAATTCCGAAATTTTCTTTTGTTTCCGCAGCATAATAGGAAAATCGAACAATTGGAAAACTCAATTTTGAACCCGAAAGAAAAATGGAAATTAAATTGTAAACAATAAATTTTTAATGTTCTCTTCGTTCTGCGGCAGTGGGTTGGTATCGTTGCAGTGCCAGTCTTGAGGAAAGATGCGATTCGCTTTGGATTTTCTTTTTTCCTCTCGAAATATTGAAGATGACGGTAGGCTTCCGGCTTTGTTGTAGATCCATTTTCGAGAAGCAGGTTTTTACAGGAACGCTTTATGAAAAGATTGAATTAAATTTCAACAAATTGAATTTCGTTGAAAACGAGAAACTTCCCTAGGCGACACGCGATGCCGGTCCTTCTGGATGACGACGTTGTGCGCAGTGGTTGCAATGGATGGAGAACTGCAGTGCGCTTCTGCGGGGAGGGGGGGTGTTCTTGGAAGAGTGGAGGATATTGCGATACAGAACATGAATGAATAATACCAACATTGGAGTGGCAGTGGTGGAGTGTTAGGCGTGACTGCAACTTGGCAGCCCAGCGGGTCTGGGTTCAATTCCAGCTGAGGTCAGCAGGCGAATCTCTGAAAAAAAGGAAAAGAACACCAGCAGTGTGATTTATTTAGGCATTTAGGCACAAGATATATTTAGGCATGCTCATCATAATCTGTTCCCAAAGGTCATTGGAACTGTCTTCAGTATAAGTAACCTACACTCTATTTGTACTAACGGAGCGTGAAGCATAGCTTACTAAGGTTGAAAAAGGTTCTAGATATAAATAAAGTTCACAACGCAACACCCCCGCAACCTGATGTAGATTGGTATGATTTAAGATGACATTTATACCAGGACTTACCTAACGATCATATAATAACAAAATAAAACGAAAATAAAACATCAATTTCTCATGAACGAAACCTACATAATGTTCCATGTATTAAGTGACAATTCTGCTTCGAAACCAGCAAGGAAAGTTGCTCCTTGTCCTCAGACAGTCTAGACCGCTTTTAGCCAGTGGCAAAACAACTTTGCATCCCAACGCCAGCGGAACAGTGGAACGCACAGCTCGGATATCAATCGAAACTGAATCGTGACTGAAATTTCAATTTTTCCCTCGTCAATTATGTCGACCGGAACTTATGCCTAAATAAGGTTCAACTAGAGAAGGATCAGCACCACCCAGCCAGAAAATGAATCAACAGGAGGCTGGAGGAGTGATGGGGGAAAATTTATGAATGGGAAAAATGCAAAACTTTTCCCCGTCGAGCAATGCTCCGTCCTCTTTCATTAGGCAATTTATCAGGGAGGTATTGAAATGGATGAATGGATGGATGGATGAGAGCGCAACTCGGCGGGCGAAAGGACCGAGGACAATGAGGAAGCGCGAGAAAAAAGTTCTGAAATTTGAAATTATGATTTTGCTATTATTAAAAAAAAAAAACTGATGGTTGGGTGCAAAATGCTGCAAGCTTCATCTGTGGGTCGGTTTCTGGAGAGGGATTGTGTTATTCTTGCTATTGCTGCATCGGAGTGAAAAATTGGAGTTTGGAAACTTGATGACCTACTTTCTACGAATAGAATTGAACGTTGGCGAAAAGGAGCTGCAAGGTTGAGGCAAGTTGGCCAAGTGACTTGCTTCTTTTCGTTATTGGCATTTTCAAGCTGGCTGGGCTAGGAATTCTGTGTGTCTCTTTTTGTCGTTAGCGAATAATCATGTTTATGACATAGTAATGCAATTGTTACAAAAGCTCCCAAGTAATTTCTGTTCAAGAATATCTTGAGATCTGTCAGAAGACAGGATCGATGACTTTAGCCCTATAAAAACAAAATTAGGGTTATCAATTTTGTTGCATATTCAACATTTACTCCTTGCTGTTTTTATTCCAGATAACTTTTGTCATTATCTTTTCAATGTTTGCAATAAAAGACACCTTCACCCTCATTTGGCTTGAATCTGAACGGACGTTCATTTAACAGCAGCGCTTCTACTCATAAATAAACATAACCTTAAATTAGGTAGTTTCAACTCAATCGTGATCTACACAGCAACAATCCAAATTTAGGTAAAATGCATAAACCTACTTATAGTTAAATTACTTAAACCTACCAAAGGGTTAAATCAACTTTGGAATGTGCACAAAAAAACACCATAACGTGTAGATTCCAAGTTCCGTATGGAGAACATTTCACGCCAAGTCGTCTTCGTGATTGGCGGCACCCTCTCAGAATTCAATGAAACTTTGAGGGTGTGTAGACTTTGTCTTTTCAAGCAACTTTGCATACTTTGTTTTTTCAAAATTTATCTAGACTACCATTTAAAAAGGGCTTTAGTTTTTTGATCTATTTTTCTTATATCAACAAAAAGGAAAAGACTTACAAAATAAGTGAAGTATGAGTGACTTTTAGAAAAACGTCCTTACTTTTATAAAATAAATTGTAAAAATTGTAAAATAAATTCTTACACGCTAAAAAATAAATTTTAAAAATGAAAGTCAATTTGAAAAAATGATGCTTTCTCAGAATTGGACGAAATTTTTTCATAATATAGTTAATAAAATTGTCTAAAAGTTCGCCATTTATCGCGAGATGGGCACTTTTAAGGAATAAAAGTTTTCCTGACAACACATTTTTCATATCCTTTTATAACGTGTATCGCGCCAACTCGTCTTATAATTGGGTCCTAAAATCACACAGAAGCCAATTAAATTTAATTATAATGACAATTTGGATTTTATTTATTTATTTGTCGTCAATCAATAGTAGACCGTTTTGTTACAATAGTGCTCACATTTTATGTTTCACTTATATATATATATATATATATATATATATATATATATATATATATATATATATATATATATATATATCTATATAAATATATATATATATATATATATATATATATATATATATTATATATATATATATATATATATATATATATATATATATATATATATATATATATATATATATATATATATATATATATATATATATATATATATATATATATATATATATATATATATATACAGTACGCCTTAGAAAACTAACACATCAGATTTATATTTTTAATGTTTTGAATCGTTCGTCATTATCTAATTGAATTGAAGTATTGTTTTAGTTTTGTTTTGGTCATAGTAAAGTCTACATTTTCTCCATGCTTATTATAAGTTGCTATCATCTGATTGAGAGGTCCAAATTTCGTACGATGATGGCTTGTTATAAATATATTTCTATTACGTAGTTGCCGCGACGGTATGTAAAAATTAAGTTTTGACAAAAGTTCTTCTGAATCAACGCGTTGCGAAACAATGTCATTTACGAATGATACCAATGCAAATTAACGGCGCTTTTTTAATGATTGGATGCTGATGAACATGCAGCGGGCTTCATAAGATGGAAGCGGAAACCTTGTCCAATTGAATTTAGGAAGTGCGTACAGTAAAAATTGCTTCTGCACCGATTCTAGTCGTTCTTCATGGGTGACTGAAAATGGTGGCCAAACTACGCTACAATATTCCAGTATTGACCTCACATATGCAATGTACAATGTTTTTATTGTGTACGGATCATGAAAATTGTAACAGAAACGTTTTATAAATCCAAGCATATTATTTGATTTGTTGATGGTAGTATTGTAATGTTCAATGAAAGTTAATTTCGAGTCCAAGATAACTCCTAAATCCTTTGTTCTTTTACATTTTTCAACTGGCTGATTCCCTAGATTGATAGTTATGTCTGGGGTGTTTCGTTTCCTACTAAAAGCCATCGAATTACTTTTTTTTACGTTCAGCTGTAAAAGACTTTTGTTGCACCAGGTATAGAAGTCATTTCTTTCTTTCTGGAATGTCATGATATCTTCTTTGTTTCTTATTTTAAAAATAGTTTCATGTCATCAGCGTAAATAAGAATTTTAATGTTTTTGAGAATGAAGGAAATGTCATCTACAAACAAAATGATTAAAAGAGGACCTAAGTGAGAGCCTTGGGGGACTCCAGAAGTGACCTTAATAGGATTTGATTTCTTCCCTTTGAATCTAACTATTTGTTGACGGTTAGTAAGCTAGGATTCGAGCCATCTGAAAATTCCTGCCTCAATTCCCATTTTGCGCAATTTGAATAGAAGCATTTGTATGTCAATGCGTTCAAAAGCCTTGCTTAAGTCTGTATAAAGAGCTTCTACATGGTTGCCATTGTCCATTGCTATCAGTGAGTAGTTGACGAATTCCAATAAATTTGTGCTAGTTGATCGTCCTTTGAAGAATCCATGTTGCTTGTTAGTCAGTCTGTTTTTGATTTGAGAAAACAATTTTTCATTGATAATTGCTTCAAAAAGTTTAGGAATGCAGGAAATAATGGCAATTCCACGATAGTTACAAATGTCCGATTTTTTTCCACTTTTAAAAATAGGTACCAGATAGGAACTTTTCCAAAGTTTGGGAAAGATCCCAGATTCCAGTGACATATTAAAAAGCCAAAATAAAGGTGCTGTAAGTTCTAATGCTAAGTTCTTCATAAATACGCGTGGTATTCCATCATGACCAGGACCTTTGGAAACGTCTAATTTATTCAAACCTTCCAAGATGTCTTGAAATTTGACTTGACTAACTCCAATGTCCCTTGAAAATTCTGAGAAGAAATTGAAATATTCATAATCGCGATCTTCTTCATCAAACGTGGTACATATTTCTTGGAAGAATGTTGCAAATAGATTGCAAATTTTTTCCGCGTTACACCAACAATTGAGTTAAGATGCATTCTAGATGGGAAATTGTCAGATTTCAGCGTAGTTTAGCATAATTGAAGAATTTTTTTGGGCAAGACTTAATTTCAAGTTCGGTTTTTGAATTATGCTCATCATATGCATTACTAATAGCTAGATTAAGTTCATCGCAAACCTTCAAATAGTATGTCAGATTATTACTGCTACCATCTCTTTTATACATTCTGTGGGCCTTTTGCTTCCGATTTTTTAAACTTTTATTTCTTTATTATACCAAACTGGGTGGTTTGAATTACCTTGTCGCCTAATTTTTTTGAGTGGAACTTGTTCAAATACTATTTCAAACAATAATTTATAGAAAACCTCAACAGAAGTTTCAACATTTGCTTTATTCTTACAAATCGTTTGCCAATCAATTCCGTTAAGTTTGTGTCTTATGATATCATAATTTGCTAAATGATATTCATATTCATAGTCGTTGGGTTTTTTACATGGTTAATTTGATTGAGCCCCAGGCCTGCAGTTTTGTCGAAAATAAGCTGCAATGTTTCATTCTCCCCAACGACTGGTAGTAAGATGCACTCGTTTTCATTGTCTAGAATGAAGTAAGCACTACTGAGTTTTATGGGTCTTTGAATGTTTGAAAAATCAAAGCTGCTATTTGGAAAGGGCTTATTTTAAAATTATTATATTTTAAACTTTAGAGCTAATACAATTAAATCAGGTGGTTGATCCTATTTATTTCCAAACCTTTGAAGTATATTACAAGATGGACGATAAATTAAAAAGCTCCATCATAATACCTGAAGTATTGACCCATGACTGCAATTCAGTTGTTTATATCAAAATTGCTAGATTTCATTACACAAAATTCAATATATTGCTCAAAAATGAATTTTCATGTCAGATGTAGCAGCGGCCCATTATAACTTTGCCAGCGTGTGAAAATTCAAGTCCATATATTGATCGTCTCATGGGCAAGGTGCATGTTATGCTATTGGTGGTAATCTCAAGCGAATGGCAAAGAGAGCAAGCCTTGCTTAAGATTATGGAAACTGTTTTTACTTCAGTTAACTGTTGTTTTTATATATTGAATGTTCGCAATATTTATTTATATATTTATTCGTCGTCAATCAAAATAGCCAATTAAACCAATTCTTCTACTTATTTATTTATTTATTTATTTATTTTCGTCAACAAATAAAAATGTTCATCCCAATGACCTTTTAAAATATTAACAAAACTTAACAAAAACATGTACGAAAACAACGCTTATTAACCTCACGGTATACATTAAAATCAAACCCTATATAGCAGCTCATCAATCATCAAACCCAAATGCCAGATTAATTCTTTCGGCAAAACTATCGTATCCCAAAATCAGCATCGTCATGCCATCGGACATTTACCAACACCAATTCAATACCTATTAGTCGAGCCCACAGTGTACTCCTGTGCTTACTCTAACTTATAGCCTAACCATAATTTTAGTACTAACTTAAGAAGCTTTAATTCTAGTAGTGATACTATTTTATAGCAAACTAAACTTTCGAGTTATGGCTGCATTGCTAATGGTTCATGAAATAAAGACAATCCAAAAACGATTGGTTATAAATTTAACTGCACTTGAAGGTATTTTGCCAATTACATTAACAAACACCTGATCTAATATTGAGAACGTCAAAAACGTTACAACCTTGAACGACAGTTTGGAGTCGAGCATTACTCCCAGATCTTTGACCGTTGTTTCTCGTTTCAAGCGCGTACCTCGAAGAATGTAGTCGTGGAGATACATCGCACGTTTTCGGCCGAAGGAGATAGTTGAGCATTTGGATACATTTAAAGACATTCTGTTGATTCGGCACCAGTTATCGAACACTTGCAGTTCCTGCTGAAGAAAGTGGGCGCCTTCCGGACATTTTATAACGTAGTACAGCTTTACGTCATCCGCGTAGGATAATTTCAGGCATTTGAGGACCAAGTTCATATCGTTCATACATAGCGGGAAAAGGAATGAGCGAAGGTGGCTACCTTCAGGAACGCCGGATGTTACCGAAAAGCTAGATGAGACGTAACCAGCAATCTTCACGGACATAGTTCTACCAGTCAGGTATGAACGGAGCCAGTCCAACAGTTAATCGTGAACCACCATATTTCCGTATTTAGAAATGGCAATCTGATGGTTCATTTTATCGAAGGCCGCAGAGAGACCTCTGTAAATGGCGTCTACTTGATGACCGCGTTCCATTTCGCGCATGATGAACGATGTAATTACGGTTAGATAGGTCGCCGTCGAGCGCTTGGGCACAAAACCGTGTTGGTCTGGAGAAATAGTCTGTGAATAGTCATTGCAATTGACCAGCCTTTGGAGAACAATTAGTTCAAACAGCTTGGATACAGAGCTTAGTGCAGCAATCCCACGATAGTTGGTGACAGACCGTTTGCATCCCTTCTTGTGTATTGGAACAACAAATTACTCTTTCCAGCATTCAGGAAACTCGCCGGAAGTTACATACAAATTGAACAGTGTAGCCAGGGACGCAGCAAGCGTGTTTAAGCAACGCTTCAGGACAATTGAAGGAATATTTACCGTCAGGACCGCATCCAGTTGATGTTTTCATCTGCTTCCCGGCTGGAATCACCATATCACCATGAATAGTGAAAGCAGAGCCAAATACAGACATGCGGGGTACATTGCTAGTAGCCACTTCGAGGCTCTCGGCGTCCAGAATTTCGTCGCAGAAGACACTGCTGAACTGCGTACGGAACAAGCTGGTGATACCCACGATAGTGACGGCTTCAAGAGTGCCATCAGTCATAGTAGAGGGTATATACTTAACGTCAATTTATCCATACCAGATTACCTTGTTAAACTTGTAAAGAAAACATGTCCAAGCGTGTTTTTGTTCATTGTTACATCAATAGTTTCGCAATATTTGTTTCATATCGTCTGCGTATATTGAAACGTTCAGGCGACTTAAAACATGATTTACGTCGTTAACAAACAAAATGAACAGTAATGGACCAATATGGGAGCCTTGTGGTACACCAGATGTCACATTCACTACTGATGAAAAATTTCCCTCAAATCTTACTTGTTGTGTTCTATCAGTCAAGTTTAACTGCACTCACTTTAAAAGTCCGCAATTGAATCCTAGCTTAAATAATTCAAAAAGCAGGAAAGGAATGTCGACTCTATTAAATGCTTTACTAAATTCAGTATATAAAATGCATATATTGGCTTGAATCTGAACGCACTTTCATTTTACAGCAGCGCTTTCACACAGAAATAAAAATAACCTTAAATTATCTTAATTCAATTCAACTGTGAGCTGTACAGCAATAATACAAATTTAGGTGAAATACATTTAGGGCCGATTCATAAGCCACGTAGATTTATTTTTGAAAATATCACAAACCACCCCCTTCCCCGTTGTAGAATTTTCTCCATTAATTTTTTTGAAATTTTGCATGGTGCGTAGACTTTGGTCAACCTCCCCCTCCCCTCCTCTAGGAGAGTCTAGGTGGTTTATGAATAGCCCATTACCTACTTCTAGTCAAATTACTTAAACCTACCAGTAGGTTAAATCGTCTAAGTAAAGTGCACAACAAAAACACCAAGCTTGTTGAAGCCCAGAAACAGTTTACAAGAAGTTTTCATTATTCATTGCAAGAGATTTAGTGCTTATTAGAAAGTTTGATTGATTAAGCTAACAACTAAGTAAAACCGGTTCATCTGTGAGTTCAACCTAGGTAACAGGGGACTTTAATCTTTTAAGCTCCCTCTAGAATTGCAAACCTAATAAAAAATGAGAATGCTTTCAATACCTTTCTGTAATTAAAGAGCGTAAATTTTTTTCTCTCCAAGAGAATTGCTCTCTGGACTCCCTACACTGAACCGATAAATCATGTAAAATTTATCTGAAAACACATATAATTATTTTCCATGTAGCTTTTCACATAACTTCTATGTGAAAAACACTTAAACAGCCAAGAGATAGTTCATATTATATTCATTGGAACAGTCACATACCTTTAATGTGAAATCCCAATGAGAATTATTAGTATAAGTTTATGTAATTCATGTGAAATTTCAATAAGAATGATTGACATCTTTAATAAATTTCATGTGATACCTATATTAAAAGTTTTGAAATGAATTTATTGTGATGTGTTTTAATATTTATAAATGTCATTTGAGTTGAATAATAAAACAATTAAACTAAAGATTTGAACAATAGTCTTGACGTTTCAGCTATGTCACCGCAGACTGCATCGCCGGGGTCAAGACATGGTCCTTCATTAACAACAGAGATCTCGAGATAACGCATAAGTTGGGAGCTAGCGCTCGAAGAATATTCGGCTTCTGTGAAACATAAATTAACAAATCCTCCAGGTAACGATGTACTCGTAAATACAAACTGGATGCAAAATCGTCGACCGAATGCGTTATCAGTTCGTATAACTGAATTCCACCCTCTAATATAATAAAGAGATTAAGTTTTCTCATCATCTTACTTGGATTTAGGTTTTACGAAAAATGTGCTGTAAAATTTCCAGTGATTTCTTCTAGAAACCTAAATCCGCCAGTAGTGGAATATTCCGATTCGCCATCGTGAAAATACTGCTAGGGAAACCACTTTTTTTCATATGTGAAAATCACATAAGATTCATCTGACTACACACTTAACCTTCGTTCTCATACAATGTATCGTTTTGTCAGATGAATATTATTGGGTATCATAATACTATTTATGTGTTTTTCACATGACATTCAATGGATACACATAAAATGAATGTGTATATGATCTGTGTGAAGCTATGTGATGTTTTAAATAATTTTAATGTTGTTTCTTGGTTCAGTGTAGAAATGAGTGGCATGTTTTTTCCCTCGGGTGCTGTCAGCTCAATCGAAGATGGCGTCGAAACAGCAAGCACTCCGCGAGCGTGTTGTACGGTTTTACGAAACGCATGGTAATCGTGGAAAACAGTCGTGAAAAAGCATGGTAAGTCGTGGAAAAGGCCGATAGCGGCCGTCCGGCAAAGATAATGACGAAGAAGAAGAAGGAACCGTTGAAAATGCTGTTCGACAACAAGGACGGAATGAGTTTGCGTGACGCCAGCCGAAAATATCACTGCTCCGATACCATGATTCACCGAACCCTCAAGATGGAGGACATCATCGGTCGGAAGAAATCGCAATTCCAGTGACAAGTCGGCCACACCCCCCGAAGTAAAATATGAGTTTAAGCGTAAATTAAAAAAAAAAAAGTTATGCTATTCGTCGCCATATCGGACAGAAGTTTTTCAAAGCCGTGGTTCAAGCCAAGCGATCTGGCATTCAATCAACAAGCGTACCAGGAGGAGTGTCTTGGAAAAAATTCTTCTGCCGTTCTTAAAGGAGCACGTAGGAGTACGTCTCCTGGCCAGACAAGGCATCTTCCCATTACGTCTAGAAAACGCTGGAGTATCTTGAGCAGAAAAAGATACCGTACGTGCCGAAAGAAAGGAACCCAATCACTCTCTTCATTCACTTTGGCACGTGAAACCCAAGATTGTCGGAGGCCGCTGTCCACTTGAGTCCCAGTGTTTTAACCGATATGGTAGAATCTATGTCAAGGATAGCACGCAGGGTAATACAGACTAGATCTTCCTGCACAACCGGACCCACCATCAACACATCGTTTAGGGATATTCCCGAGTCCGTGATACACGATGCGTCAAAAACAACACGTAGCTTGGTGGTAAGGTTATCTGGACGAAGTATGCAGTGATGTGGTAGGAAGTAGTTGGAAGACTTAGACATGTTTGACCACTCATTAGGCACTTCCTCCATATGCCCCAACTGTAGATATTCTTCGATGAAAGCAGCATAAGCTGACTTAAGCAGAGGGTTTGCTTCGAGGCGACGACTCAGCGATAAAAGACGACGTTTAGCTATTTCATAGGACTTACCAGTTTTTTACAAAACCTCCGGTTTCTTTGGCAATGTTACAACAAACCGACACCCCTAGTGGTTGTTGCGGCGAAGTGCGCTTCACAGGTTGACTCTTCGACGGACATCGTACTGGGAGATTCACACGATTCAATCTCCCAAAATTTCGCTAGTTGATTTTCCAAAGATTGGGTACTGCAGACGTGAGCGACGACTGATGAATTTTCTGGCTGCCGCAGACCAACTCGTCCGGAGACCACCCAGCCTTGCATTGTGTTTTGCAACACCGACTTGCCAGGTCCAAGTTTTACGAAATCTTCCTGCAGTAAATCGTAGTATACTTCCATTCCGATGATTAAATCCACGCATGCAGGTTCGTGAAACTTTGGGTCCGCCAGTACAATGTCGGACGGCAACTCCCATTCAGCGACATCAACAGTGTTGGAGGGAAGATTACGTGTAATTGCACTGAGGACATAGAACTTCAAATCTGCACTGAAAGCTGTGCAATGGGAATGGATGCTGAGAAGGGCAAACTGATTTGCAACAGTCATGGAACCTTCTATGCCGCCGATGATATGATGATCTTTAATCTTCCGTGCTTGTAAGCGCTGCAAAAGGCGTTCGGAGATGATGTTCGGCTGCGATGCTGGATCCAGGAGCACTCTGGCTCACAGCAGGTATCCTCTGGAATCGATGATTTTAACTAAAGTTGTCTGCAGTAGAACCGTCGATGGAACCTTGTGAAAGTTTGCAACTAAGGAAGTGGAATAGTAGCTGAGCGACGGTGGGGTGACAGGAACTGGTGGCGGTGGAAACTGGCTCAAATCACTTGACGAGTTGCGAGCACTTTGTGTTAGAGATCGCGTTTGTTCAGGATTTGGAGGACTTTGAGTTTGTTTAGAAGCTGTTGACTGATTTGTGTTGATGAAGCATTGTGTGGTGCTTTTGCCCACAAACGCTACACGCACTAGAGCTGCAGTTTTTGATCTGATGGTCAAGCGAGAGACAATTGATACAGAGGACTTCTTTTTTACTTTTTCGAACCTTTCTGCAACAAACCAATTGCGAAATACTTCGCATTTGAAAACCGAATGTGATGGCTGCTTGCAAAATGGGCATGGTTTGGATGAGGAGCTAGTTACAGAGTGGACGTTGCTGAATTTTGGTTTCTGCACGCGGATCGTCGTTGTTGAATCGGTGACACGAGGTTTGATGAGCATTACCGATTGAAGTACCGTTGCGTGACTTCTCAGGAACTGAAGTAGGTGCTTGTACTCTGGCACATCCGCAGACCTATGATGGTTCTCCCATTGCAGAGCACAACATCTCGAATGCACTAACAGCAAATATTCAGTCCACAATGGACTTCCAACACTTCTGGTAGAATCGCGAGAGCTCCATCACTTGATGGCCTAGCGGAAGACTGGATCCAGCCGCTCGACCATTTAAAGCGACCAGAGGATTCAACAGTTGCTCAAACGGGAGACGGAAGGCAAGGTGGCCACTTATTTCCGTGCGTTGGGCTGGGAAGTTGGTGCGAGCGGTCAAACCATCCAGAAGTATTTTGCCAAAATGGATATACACAGGCGGAAGCGTCAGTTCAAGCCAGTAGTGTCGGAGAACCAAGCGAAAAGCCGGAAACAACGGCTGAAGATTCAGGTCAAAGAGATCTTCCTGCCAAAGCGGAACGTGATGCTCGTTATGGACGACGAAACGTACCCCACGTTGGACGGCAACGACTGACAAGACAAAGGCAACTTCACCTCCCCGACAAAAGAAATTAGCTGATGTGAAGTACATAGCTCACATCATGAAGTTCCCAAAGAAGGTGGCTCACAATCAGTGAAAAGGGAATGTCACGTCCCCTCTTCTTTTTCTCGGGGTTTCCAGGGAACGGTGAGATCTACAGTACAAAGTGCCTCTCGGAAATTGCCACCTTCATTAAAAAGTACCACATGGATGACGACATGTTGTTTTGGCCGGATTTTGATGGGCGTTGGAGAATATGGAACGGTTGGATACTCCGGTATTGCCCAACTTTGCCAACCAACCCAACGTGCTTCAGCTCGACCCAAACGAGAAGCTCTGGCTCAATTTGAAGAAGAGAGTATATTCAAGTAATTCCGTGGCTAAAACAGAGTATAATTAGATCAAAAAGGCGACAAAGAAACTGAAGAATATGCCTACAATGCACGCATTATAGCTTGATGCCGACTGCTGTTCAACTTGTTAGGATATTCTTCGAACTACCAAATCGTCAATGCGGATGTACCATCAGATGCTTTGGTATTGTTTTAGACGCATAATGACTCGGTAAAATCCCATTCCGGAAACCGAGTCTGTAGTTCACAAAGTGAACTACTGAAACATGTGTGGTTACTGCTCCATGAACCAGCATTTATCGAACATGAAATCCGTGCTAGAAGCTTATCCATAACTGGTTTTAAATTATTTTTTTCTTGATTATCGAGATTTTCAGCCTCGGGTTGGTTCATCTCCCGTCGTAGTCACTCAACACACCACTTTTGGGCATTATCGTAACTTCTCCGGGGGTGAGTTTCGAACTCGTGACTTTGGCGTGAGAGGTATGGATGTTAACCAATACGCCGGGGTCGGCCCCAGTTTTAAAATTGACATCATCTGCCGCGGATGCTTCTGCACCAGTTACACAATTTCTCGGTCAACAAAATCTATAAAATCTATCGAATGCCGCCAGGATTGATGTTTAAATTTATTTATGGGTTTTCAAATTAGTTTCGAGTTTCATTTCACTCTGTATGCAATTTTTGGAACTCCAAGTCATGTTTTCTTCTTCATCAAACATTTCATCATTATTTCCATCCAACGCACAGTGGCCATAATCTAGGCTGTAATCGGTATTGATACATGCACTGATGCTTTTCTCTTTTTAGTCGGGCTACTATGGTAAGAATTCACGACACCTTCGGTCAAACAAACGGTTGCTGTACATGCTTCATTATCGCCTGCTACGTCCTGAAACTGGGATAGATTATAAATATTATAAATTAAGTAGCTTATAGCTGTCACCGCACTGTCTTAACAGAGCAATTAAGCTCACTAGAAAGCGCATGTATGCCTATATTGTAATTACAATTTGAAAAGAGTAAAGGATTTGTGTCCGTCGGGGAAGAGGTTTGAAATTAACTTCAACGGGGTTTCCTTCACTAAGAGAAATAAAATATTTAAAAAAATATGACCAAAAAACTAACAATGTTTTTTAATGAACTTCTTTTAAAAAATCATTATAAAAAAATCACATTTGTGGCCTTTTTTCGTTAAAAATTCAGCTGAACATGCGCTTCTACAATGTATGATTGTTTGAACACCTAATTAAAACTCCTTGATCAGTTTGCTTAAGTGTGATAATCAGAAAACAAAGTTGACGAAAACTTTTGATCATAGCAGTCCTGTCCTTTTGAATTATTGGTTTAGTGGTATCTCAATCTATTTGCCTTCAAGCTTGCTTAAATCTCCAGAATAAAACATAGATCAGAATTAGATTTGAATTGATCTAATATAGACATTATAATGGGTGGAGAATACCCCACTTCAAACCAAAATGTCCAAATTTGCATATTTCAAGAATAACAACCACCCGCCAACCGGCCGGCAAACGGAAGTCCATATCAGCAGTCATAAATAGATATTTCCAGCACCTCTGAGGATTAACATATATTCCGCCATGAATCCCCATTCAACCGTGAAACTATACTCTAGCGGGATGTGGTTGAACAGCTTCCATTCAGATTCAGAAGAAAAACGCCCCTGCCCGGCTCCGTTGGCGAGGAGAACAAAAGTCGTTATTTATTTTTATCGCCATCTAGTGGTGCGATTCTTTGTGCAGTTTAACGGTGGGATTTTGTTTTCCTTTCTGCGAACCAAAAGCGAAAACCACAATCGGTACCCAGTGGGGAGCAGTTCTTCTTTTTGTTTCCGCTCATTTGAATGTTTATCTGTGGTGGTTGCAAATTTCTGAGAGAACGAATTGTAGGAGGGAGTTTGTAAGATTTTCGAAGAAATGAGTTATTGGACATGGAAGGCATGAAGTGGGTATCGAATCGTTAAACTTGATTTATATGTATAATTTTAGGGATTCGGTTGGTGAAAAGGTCTTTTTTCCTGACTCGTATAATCCTCATTAACCTCAGAGTGTTGAATGGAAATTATGTCCATTAAAGCTGACGATGACCGACCGACGCCACGGCCGCCCGTCCTTTACCTTCAACTTTCAACTAAAAGGTTTTTGAATGGTGTAAAAGCTTTCCACTGTTTAGCACAGCTCAGTACTTTGCGAGCATTATAATGTGCAAAAAGAACCAAAGCTTTTGCACGAGAATATTGTGTTGCGGTAGATTATAAAAAAACAAAAGTGCTGTTTAACCCGGTATCTTCAGGAGTACACAACATGCACACACCCATTCATTATCCATTTTACAATTTTGAAGGTGTAACAGAGTGCATGTAATTGCAATGCAATTGAGATTTTACATAGTAGAGCAGGAAACCTGATACAAGGCTACACGTACGCTCTAGTAAGTAATTGAAAGAAAGTAATAGAAATGGAACGATGGCATCTGTTGCCATTTTTTGTAATTTAGCTGCAGATCAACTCTGTATCATTTATATGGCATTAGGCACAAAAAAAATTATGCAAGTTGAAATGAACGAAACGGAAAGTGGGAATGCTAACAGAGGTGTACAACTGTTGGAGATAAGAGATCGGAGACATTCCATACGAAGCCCAGATAATCAATGAATAATCCGATGCTATGCATTGTTGTCTGATTTCCTACAATAACCTACCAGTGTTACATCCTTTCATGCTAATTCTTGAGCCCAGCATAATTTTCTTGTTTTATATCGATGCTGAATCGAATGCTATCAGAATTTTCAGATTCTAGCTATCCATAATGTTGCATACACTGTGTTTTGCCTTTTAAATTTCTTATAACGCAAAAATCACTTCTTTCGTTCAAACAAGAATGTGAAAATTTTGATTACGCGAGATTCAATTGTTTTATTAACATACATGCTTGGAATACTTCACCAAAAAGTCTATAAGGACGACAAATTCGAATTGATGATGTCTGTTAGCTTGCTGGATCCCGTTTCTGCTTAGGGCTGTTCATGTAGACTCATTTTTAAAATCTCATACCCCTCCCCCTCGTAGGCTTTTTCTCCATACATTTATTTTAAATTTTGTACGGAGCGTAGACTTTGGTAAGGACACCTCCGCCCCATCCCTCTTCCAGAAAAGTCTACGTGGTAAATGAACAGTCCTTTACTAAGTAAAGCGTCTCTCTAGATCTCTAGATCTCTAGATAAGCTTCAGCTGGAACATTCACATTGATCAACAAATAGGAAAGGCAAACCAATGCCTTCTGGATCTGTAAAAGAACTTTTGGAGAAAAAAATGGGGCCTTAAGGCTAATATTCAAAATATTCAACTATAGTCAAGCACAGAATCACGAATGCCTCGCTAATCTGGTGGCCGAAGACTAAACAGAGAAAGGCACCAGAAAAACCTAACTATCTCTATAACTGGGACAATTTTTAGTACTCCTTCAAAAGCACTAGATGCTTCACTCAACATTCTTCCTTTACACCAATTTATTCTTAAGGATGCGGAACAATGCTCGGAGGTTTTAACCGTCCATGAATTTCTTCGATGGAGATCTCATTGGACACTTGAGTATCCTAAAAGAGTTTTTTATAAGTCCTCTTTATAAGTTTGCTTAAGAGAAACTACTTCAATCATAAATTCACAGTCCATGCAGTTACTCGTGCTGATTGGGATAAAAGAGAACCGGAAATTTGTCCGGACTCGACAGTCTTCTAGACAGATGGTTCAAAGCAAAATAGTTTGGTAGGAGCTGGTATAACTGGCCCTGGGATAAACTTTTATGAGGCAAAGGGAAAATATCCCACAGCGTTTCAAGTTGAAATATATGCCATACTGGAGTGTGCATCAATCTGTATGAAAAAAATTTATCAAAATTTAAACATATGCATCTGTTCAGATAGCCACGCACAGTGGGGCAGCGAACCCAGTGGTGTGGCCAAAACCTCTTGCGCCGCGGTTTTCTAGCGTCATCTTTTGACGGTTTTGATTAGTTCACATTTCCTTCGCATAGGTGGCGAAGAGGTCGATTCTATCTTTTTAATGGAGCGTCCTTGAAGGATGGGTTTTTCGACAAAATTGTTTATTAAACGCTGAGAAATATTGTCGAAGACGTCAACGAGCTATTGTAAACAGAAAAAAAATATTGACCAACTTTAAAAAAATACCGCAAAAAGTCGTCGTCACTATTTTTTGGAAAATAAAGATCTGCAATATAAATTGTTAACGGTGAAATATTGTTGATAGGCTACATCTTGTTCATTTAAGACACATTTTACGATAAATCATACATGAATACAAATATATTTACAATTATTTTGTAAAATGGAGGTGATTTCAAATAACAATTCAAAATATAGCAAAAAGTAGCAGCCAAACTTTTGGGAGAGCTTAGAGTAAACGTGGTTGGATATTTGAAAGTATGTAGTTCAACAGGGCACTGCAGGGCTTTTTGTAAAATATAACTTCGTTAGGTTCATTTCTTTTAATTTGATTAGATTTTTTGAGTTATTAGTACGAGACACTGAAGAAGTCCGCACATTGTAGACGAAATACGCGTATCTGTCAAGGTGAACAAAGGTGGTTGGAATTAAATGGAAAATACTAAGTTTTCTTCTAATTTCTAGTTACAGGTATTCCACTAAACAGCTCAAACGCTCTTAGATTCAATATTTCAACGTGTACATATAATATTGTAGATCTTTGTTTTCCAAAAAATTGTAAAAGCCATTTTGTGCGGTATTTTTTAAAAGTTGGCCAATATTTTTTTTCTGTGTACGATAGCTCTTTGACGTTTCGACAATATCAGCAACGCTCCATTAAAAAGATAAAACCGAGCGCCACCTATGCGGAGGAACTATGAACTAATCGAAACCGTCAAAAGATGACGCTTTTTCAATTCAAAAACTTTCTCAAAGACTGCAAACTTGTAGGAAGCATACATGCGCTACAAGAGGTTTTGGCCACACCACTGGGTTCGCTGCCCTACTGCACAGTGGGAAAAAAGTGCCCGAAACGCGAAAGAATTCTATATCTTAGCTCGGTGTGGAACGATTTCTGTAAATGTTACCTTTACTGCAAGCAAAATTTGTAAAGAATCGAATAGACGTGGTCTCATTGGGTAGCAAATGAGCTCGTTTTACCCTGGTTCCCCTTATTTTTCTTTGTTGTACAGAAATATTTTTGCTCGGTGTGACTCAAGATCAATAAAATAATGCTAGTTCTTATGTAAAATTTTCTGGAGAATTGGTTGAAATTGGTTTCATTATCCGCACGGTTGTATAAACGAAGATATGGCTGACTTTACCTTGATTCCCCTAGTATTGTTGTGTTTATCATATTTTTTTTTTTTAGTCGGAGCTACTCAAGATCAACAAATTAAGGCTAGTCCATGTAAAATTTGCTGAGGAACCTATTGAAATTAGTTTCGTTCACCGCACAGCTTTGTGAACGAAGATATCGTCGATTTTACCCCGGTTCCCCTAATATTTTTGTGTTATTCAGAGATTGCTTTGTTCGGTTTAACTCAAGAACAACAAAATAAGGGTAGTCTTATGTAAAATGCCTGAAAAATTTATTGGAGTTGGTTTCACTAACCGCATGGCTCTGTGAATAAAGATATGGCTGATTTTACCCTCATTTCCTCTCATTGTACATTCTACAGCAACAAAATAAGACTTGTCCTACGTAAAATTTTCTCCAAAATCGAATGGAGTTGGTTTCAAAAGTTTCGTTCAGTTCATTCGGTCCATTCAGCCATTGCCAACTGCAAGGAAAACTAACCTTACTTTTTGCGATAACAGTTAAAGAGATAACAAGGAAAGGTACTACCGGTAACTGTCAAAATGTGAGTAAAAGAGACGGGGAGAATAAAGATGAATGCAAAGAAGTTTATTGCAGTTGTATTTAGTAGACAGGAGACTGCATTTTCACGAATTCATTAGATGACGTTTGAGCAGTGCCATGTTTACTAACAATGCTTTTTTTCTTTATTTCGAAAATATTGGGGAATCAGGGTAAAACGTGCCATATCTTCGTTTTAAAAGTCGTGCGGTGAACAAAATTAACACCAATCGATTGTACAGAAAATTTTACATAGGACTAGCATAGATTTGTTGATCTTGAGTCACACCGAGCAAAGAAAATTGTGAAAAACATGAAAATATCAGGAGAATCAGGGTAAAATCAGCCACATCTTTATTCACAGAGCCGTACGGTGAACGAAACTAACTCTAGTCGATTTTCCAGGAAATTTGACATGGGACTAGCCATATTTTGGTGTTCTTTAATCACATCGAGCCAAGAAATTTCTGAATAACACAATATTAGGGAAACTGGGTAAAATCAGCCATATCTTCATTCACGTAGCCGTGCCGTGAACGAAACTTACTTCAATCGATTTTCCATGTGGCCAATGAGACCACGTCCATTCGATTCCTTGAACGTGGCTCTGAATTCTTCTAAGTCAAAAATATTCACAACTTAACTGGTGTGGAAATGCGCACAATTTTTACAGCAATTGTTTAGTCGTAATATGGGTAACCTCTAATGGGTTTCAGGTCATTGCGGAGTTGAAGAAAATGAAAAAGCTGATCAGTTGGTAACAATAGGGCCAGCCATGCAATTCACAGGGCCCGAATCATTTATTGGATTATCTTCTTGCACTTTCAAAATGGAACTAAAGAACTGGGAAAACGAAAAGGTACATGCTAACTGGAATAGTACCTACAAAGCCCGGCAATCCAAACTATTCATTAAGCCTAACGCTTCTCATACGCAAGAGTTACTTAAACTTTCAAAACACGACCTGAGTGCATACACTGGTTAGATAACAGGACACTGTCCAAGTAAATATCACCTGAAAATCACCGGTAAACTTCATGAAGATAAATGCCGCTTTACTGGGTGTGAGAGTGAAAGTATTTAATGTGCGACTGTGTTACACTATTTCGTAAACGATGCAGTTTTTTGAACACTGTGATGTCTGAGACGGTGCTCCCAACCAAGTAGTACATTTTATAAGAAATGTAGTACCTGCTTGAGAAAATTGCCTGCTGCCGTAGCGGTAGTTAATCTAAATAGCAACTGACCACGGCGATAACTTAGCAAAAATAAAATAGAGGACACGCCCCAATAAATCAAACCAATGGTAACAGTGGCAATAGGTCCACAACAAGGGGAAAAAAGGTAAAGCGTGCAAGCAATATCGTTCGTAACTGTGGTCTGAGTCAACGTAAGAATTTCTTCCAGTGTACAGCTTGGCTGTCATCATGTACCTTTGCGTTGACGTGCATATTATTTACTTAAAAATTAAAGTTTAGAAAATGCCGTCCTGATATCTGGAGCTGCGATATCTTATTTTTAACAAATGGTTAGAAAATAATAATCGGTCACAGAAAATATGCGCGATACTGAGTCATTAGCCTTTTTGATATCCTAAAATAAAAAAATCAATACACAAGTTCCTGAAAGGAACTACAGGGATCGAGGATTTGGTAGATGTCACTACCAAAAGCAGCAAATAATGGCTTAATTAAGTTACTTACCTAGCCCTTTCCAAACGATAATGTGACCCATTGACCTCGAGCTAGACACGCGTAATTGCCATCCCTCTTTTACGAAAAGTAAAACTTTGTTCACAACAGTATTGAATATCGGCTCCGTAAAGTGTTACACACGCCAAACAAATTAACGAACTGATTAAAAAAAGGTCCAACAGCGTTTGGCAGGCTGTGAAATTGAATAGAAGTAAATTGAAATTGAGCGCGTGGCATTTGTAAGGCAGTATTTTGAAGAGAGCACACAATCGTAAGACATTACCGGTAAGTTGGAAGTTGTGTTTGACAAAACCTCTAATTGGAATTTTATTTCCATCACATTTGGTCTTTAGGAAGTGTAAGACAGAGTTTTCACATCACTACAGCCGTTCTGTGCCAATGGCTGTATATGAGCAAGACCAAGCGTGCCCTTTTTGCCAGTCAAGGTAGCGGGTTCATTCACAGGGATGGGTGGCAAAATTTTGTATGTTTGCTTCAAAATACTGCTTTACAAATGCCACACGCTCAATTTCAATTTATTTCTATTCAATTTCACAGCCTGCCGAACGCTGTCGAACCTATCGATACTTTCTCTTTGCATCTTTGATTCAAGCAGAAATTGCTGTCCACTACTAGGATCCCATGACCATGGGAGGATATTTCCAATTTCAAAACATTATTATTTAACTATCGTACTTTACGCAATAAAAACATGATTAGTAATTTGAACAGAATTGATTCACAATTTTCTGAATATTTTGAATGATCCAGAATGTGCACGGTTACTCAGGCAGTTGAGTAATTTAATCTCTGAAAAATCTCATATGCATTTAAACTTTACTATATAAATAAAAATCATTGAGGGCCAGGAAAACTGCATCTTGTTTAAGCGGCAGAACCGACTTAGCTTATTTTTCTAAACTTTGGTTAACTTCCAATAAGGTTTTAGCAATCTGGGAGAGAGCAAATTTTAGCTTCGAAATGCCTATTTCTGAGATCCATCATCCTGGCTTGAATAATTTAGGTAAGGCGGTTTGAATTAGTCTCAAGGTGAGCTGAACCGATGCGTTAAATTTTCTTCAGTCAAGTCCTGTCATGGCTCAGACAATCATTCAGCAGGTTTACTGAAGGGACATGCTGTTCTCGGGCCAGAGATATTGCTTCGTCGATGGTAGCCAGTTGTCGGTCGATGATTTCGGGCGTCTCGGGGAGCGCATCGCAATCGACAAAGTCATCGACGCATCGCTGGAACTGTTCCCAATTGGCTCGGTGATAATTGTACCTGGCTGTCTAAGGATCCAACTTCAGCCACTATCGGATGTCGTTTCCTTAAAAAAAAAAACGGACAAAAATTGCCGATTTTTCATAGGTTTATCTTCTCCGGCACTGACAAAACTACCCATGCAGCATCAATCATAGTAACCCATGAGTCAGCAGACAAAATCTGACAGCTCTATAAGTCGAACTCTAACCGTGGTGGCAAAAACAATGAAGCAACTCCGTTCAGAAGTGTGCGCATTCAAAGAGCGGCACCCCGCCGCGTCAAAAAGGGACATCATGCGGCCCTTTGTGGACGCCGAATACTCTTAGGCAACAATCAGAGCATCGCAAGAAAGCCCGGTTCCGGACGGCCGACGATCCTAAGCGACAAGAAGCTCCAAAGGATGCTGAAGAGGAAGACCGAAGCAGAAGTGGCTACATCACTGCGTGCGCTTGGCCAGCAGGTCGGTTTAACCGGTGAAAAAGTACCTGGCGAACATGAACATACATGTCAGGAAGCGGAAGTCACGTCCACTGGTTTCGGAGCTGCAGGCAATGACGCAGCGGCAGCGCCTGAATAAGATGGTCAACTCGATTTTCCCGGTGAACTGTACCGTTTCGGTGGTGATGGACAACGATACTTATCTCACCCTAGATGGCAACGACTGGCAGGGCGCTTCGTATTTTACTTCCTCCACGAAGGAAGTGAGCTCTGAGCTGAAGTTCATTTCACACACCAAGTTCCCCATGAAGGTGCTGCTGGACCATAGCGCTTTATTTCGGGCAGTAGGCCGCAATGATGACGATCGGTCCGACAGTGGTCTCTACCTCCACACCTGTGGCTTCGATTATTTTAAGCTGGAAACTCGGTAGCAGGCGGCAGTTGATGTTGTATCGCAAAGCAATGGCAACAAATCCTTCTCTGAAATTTGTCCGATTGAGACTGAAGAGCTGAAAATCTTGAATTGTCTATAGATTTGTGTAATTACATACTGTCGCAAATTCTCATTGCGCCGCACCACACACCCAACAGCAAACGGTTTCAACCTACATCTACTACCTTGTCCGCGATGACAACCACTAACTGTCAACGCGCAATTGTGTGGCGTGTGGATGATGAGATAGCAGATAGAGTGAAGGAAGTCAGGTGGCAGCGAAAGCACGCCAAGTGTGGTGCATTAGTGATCTAAGATTACAATGATTTGATACATTTTCTACTTTAAACTAATGTTCAATTTGTTATCCTTGTTATAACCAAGTGAAATCAATAAGTTCTTTATACATACAAATGAACTTAAAAAACAAAATAGTGCGGTGCTATTAATTGCAGGTTATTGTATATGCCTATGATTGAAATTACTTAGACTAAAATAATTTCTTATTTAATATTCGCCTACTATAGAAAGCGTTAACTAAATCAAGTACTAAATAGTGATCCAGCATTCATGCAAAACAGTTGAAAGCACAAAAAAACCTACAAGGTAAAATCGTTTTTTCAAACATTGTAAAACTAAACCTAACCTGAAACTTGCACTTTGTAGCATCCCGATCGGTGGATTTAACACTGAGGAAACATAAAAAAAGAAACACTAAACGTAAGTGAAAGACACCATATGTATACTTAAAACTAAATTGCTTATACTGTTAATAACGACTAAACAACAACAAGTTTAAACTACTATGTACAACATGTAAACACAAGCTTTTCCTACATTTCCTCTATTTGCATAGGGATTTTTTAACGTTTCGTCACGTTACGTGACCGTATCATCAATATACTCTACGTTGAAAGAATCGGAAATTCGTTTGCTTTCGTTGCGTTTGCAACACATACATAATTAAATTCACCTTTTCCATTGCAGTCTACGAAAATCATGTCATTCTAAGTTTTATCGGTCCTCCTGAACTAAGTTTCTATAGTTATAGCAATAGCATTAGCTTTCCGGTTTTGATTTGGTGACGAAATGTTACTACCCGCACTGCGACTTAATCCTACGACGAAATAATAGATCAACTTACTATTTTTGTAACTCATTAATTTTTCGATATTTGTAAATGTTTTTTTAGCTATTGTTTTAATTCCATCATTCCTTTCAATAAAAACAATCAATATAATATGTAACTGAATGGCCAAAAATCTTTTCGTTATGCCATTAATTATGCTTATTGATGATGTAGACCTGTATTAAATAAGTTTTGTTTCACTCTTTAATGTTAGCAAACGTTTTCGATTGAAATGAAGAAAATAATCAAGCAATCCGTTACCACGTTTATCAGATGGATTATATTAATGCATTCGGCTATTAAAATTTAATGCAGATCAATAGCGCCTGGAACCACTCCCATAGGTTGGCAATTCTCCTGCAATGGATCAGCCGCTTTGTTTTCCCATATTCTCAACTCCTATTAGCCTCCTCTTTTGCGGCCCACCCACACAACCCGTATGGAAATGAATTTTCCGAATTAATTTCCGTTAGTGTCATTTTCACTTCACACTCTGGCAAGCACGCTTTCAGGCCCATCAGCATGTCCACTTGTTCACTGCAATAATGGGATGCTACTTTGTATGCACGAGATCGAAGCGTCAACAAAAAAAAAAACTTTCCTCAGATAATTGGAAATGATCATTCATGGAAATTCCCATCATCCAATAACATGATAAGCTTCCAGGTTAATTGTATCTGATACTTTAAAATATGTAGCAATATGAGATTGTCAACTTGTCTGTCGTTGAATCTGTCGGAAACCGATAGTATGTAATCCCCTTAGATTCAAAGATCCTAGGAGAATTATCCCTGAGCGCTGCAACTCATCACCCACCCCTGAAGGATGAGGATGTTTTATCCCCATGGATCCATCTTTTTTTGCACAACAGCATCAAACAAGCAATTGGAACGTGCAAGAACCAATTCCCTGAATGAATTATTCATGACTTTTCCATTCGATTCCCGGCAAAATGCTCCGCGGTGAACATCGCGAGCTGTTTGTCTTGATTGAGATAAAGCCCTACCGTTTCGTCGGCTTGTTCTGTCTGAATACCACTGGCATCGCAAACATGGGCGTGCGTTTATGGGGTTATAACGGACTGCTTTAGAACCAGAATGCATGAAAATCCAATCCAAATCCAATCCAAACCCAAATCCAATCCAAATCCAATCCAAATCCAATCCAAATCCAATCCAAATCCAATCCAAATCCAATCCAAATCCAATCCAAATCCAATCCAAATCCAATCCAAATCCAATCCAAATCCAATCCAAATCCAATCCAAATCAATCCAAATCCAATCCAAATCCAATCCAAATCCAATCCAAATCCAATCCAAACTCAATCCAAATCAATCCAAATCCAATCCAAATCCAATCCAAATCCAATCCAAATCCAATCCAAATCCAATCCAAATCCAATCCAAATCAATCCAAATCCAATCCAAATCCAATCCAAATCCAATCCAAATCCAATCCAACCAATCCAAATCCAATCCAAATCCAATCCAAATCCAATCCAAACCAATCCAAATCCAATCCAAATCCAATCCAAATCCTCCTCTCCTAAGCTTAATGCCCGCACCTTGGACTTAAGGCTATCCATCAAACTCTGTGTCATCTTTCTTACACACTTTCATCCACTCTTTTTGCAAACTCTTGCTGGTTTTGAAGACCTTCCCAGTTTTTCGGAACTTGCGCTTCATAATTGCGTATTGGCACGATGCCAGATCCATCCAAAGCAGAGTGCCACCTTTGTGGTACCGAAGGAAGGGCAGCAGACGCTTCTGGAGGCATTCTTCTTTATATAAAGGGTGTATTCGATAAAAATGGCACACAGAAAATCTTCTGTAACTTTTGAATCGTATGAGTAAAAAACCTAGAAATTTGATTCGATCTTATCCATAGTGTATTATTTACATCTGCCAAGTTTCATAGTTATACATTCAGTAGTTCCAGTGATGTCGTCGAAACAAGAAATTGTCCGTGAGAAAATTTTGTGCACTCACAATCAAAATCCAGGGGCGTCCCACCGGTCTAAGGTGTCAGTCGGTTTTGTGCAGAAAACCATAGAGCGTGCTGGGTTACATGTTTACAAAGTGCAAAAAGCCCCAAACCGGAATGAAAAACAAAACATCACTGCGAAAACCCGCGCCCGGAAACTTTACACGAAGCTGCTCACCAAATCCGGTTGCATCGTGATGGATGACGAAACATACGTCAAGGCCGACTTCCGTCAACTTCCTGGGCAAGAATATTTCGTTGCCAAGTCGAAGTTCGATGTTCCGGAGGATGTTCGAAAGAAGAAACTATCGAAATTTGCAAAGAAGTTTCTAATCTGGCAGGCGATTTGCGGATGTGGTGAAATAAGTGCTCCCTTCATCACTTCCGGAACAATAAACGGTGCGATTTACACGGAAGAGTGCCTTAAGAAGCGTCTCTTGCCATCCATTAAGAAGCACAAAGGATCAACTCTGTTTTGGCCTGATCTAGCATCCTGCCCCTACGCTCGAAACGTATTGGAGTGGTACCGAGCCAACGGAGTCAATTTTGTGCCAAAGGATATGAACCCACCAAATTCACCGGAACTTCGTCCAATTGAAAAATTCTGGGCAATTATGAAAACGGAACTTTGCAAACATCCCACAACTATAAAAACAGAGCTAGAATTGAAGAAAATTTGGGTAAAACCAACAAAAACACTGGGAAAATCGGTTGTACAAAATTTGATGGGTGGAGTGAAAAGGAAGGTGCGGGTATTCGGGATGGGAGACGAAATTGAATAAAACAAATGTTGTAAATCAAAACTTATTAGTAGTTCTTTATTCCCTGAAAATTTCAAGAAAATCCGATAATCAGTTTTATTTTGATGAGTATATATGTGTGTGCCATTTTTATCGAATACACCCTTTAGTTTTCCGTTGATGGTGCCGGTCGTTACGTACGGCCTGCAGAATTTACCGCATCCACAGATCGCTGCCAAACCAATTACTTCTTGGAAATTTTGTGGACTTTCTTTTTCTTCCAAAGCCTCACCAGAACATCCAGGCTGGACTAGCCAACGAAAAACTCCAGTCCGGGGATCTGCTTGGCGTTCACTCTAATGTACGTCTCGTCATCTATTACGATGCATTTCGGCTGCACTAACCACTCGCGGTACAGCTCCCTTGTGCGGAATTTGCCCAACGTTTTCTGTTCATCGAGCTGTTAAAGGGTGATACGGTCAAAATTTGGTCAAGGGAAAACGCGTGTAAATCGGTGAAATCGTTTATTTAAAAAATCAAATTAAATTTCTTTTTCAAGTTCAATTAGTATAAAATACAGGAAAAATATTCAGTTAGGCTTCCGCTTTTCCAAATCCGAATTGCCGGGCCTTACGCTTGACCCCTGCCATCAGATTTTGTACAGCCACCTTGTCCACCTTCTTCGCCGCAGAAAGCCAGTTTGCCTTCAACTGCTGCTCGTCCTTAGCAGTTTTTTGGTCTTCTTTAGGTTCCGCTTGACAATAGCCCAGTATTTCTCAATTGGGCGGAGCTCTGGCGTGTTGGGAGGGTTCTTGTCCTTGGGAACCACCTGCACGTTGTTGGCGGCGTACCACTCCATGGCCTTTTTACCGTAATGGCAAGATGCCAAATCCGGCCAAAACAGTACGGAACAACCGTGTTTATTCAGGATAGGCAGCAGACGTTTATTCAAACACTCTTTCACGTAAATTTCTTGGTTGACAGTCCCGGAAGCTATGAAAATGCTGCTTTTCAAGTCACAGGTACAGATGGCTTGCCAAACCAGATATTTCTTTGCGAACTTTGACAGTTTCGTGTGCTTGAAAATATCTGCTACCTTTCCCTTCCTTTTGCCGTATAAAACTCCTGTCCCGGAAGCTGCTTGTAGTCGGCTTTGACGTAGGTTTCGTCGTCCATTACTACGCAGTCAAACTTCGTCAGCATCGTCGTGTACAGCCTCCGGGATCGCGCTTTGGCCGTCGTATTTTGTTTATCTTCGCGATTTGGAGTCACTACCTTCTTGTAAGTCGATAGTCCGGCTCGTTTTTTGGCTCGATGCACGGTTGTAGACGATACAACCAGCTTATTTGCGGCATCTCGGAGAGATAGGTTAGGTTTCGCTTGAAACTACCGGCAACTCTCTTTGTCGTCTTAACGGCTTCCGGTTTTCGATTTCCCCCGATCCAGACTTCCTGGCTGTCGACAAACGTTCCCCAAACACTTTAATTACATTTGTAACGGTTGATTTGGCAATTTTTAGCGATTTTGCCAACTTTGCGTGCGAGTAGCTCGGATTTTCGCGATGCGCGAGCAAAATTTTGATACGCTGCTCTTCTTGCTTGGACGGCATTTTGACAACTGAAGAGTGAATTCCAAAATCAAAATAGGAGCAACATTCTACACACACACACACACACACCTTCAAAATGAGGGGTGTTCAGGTTTTTTAAATGCAAAATTGAAAGAAATACGTCAAGTTGATATTGACCAAATTTTGACCGTTTCGCCCTTTAGGCGCTTTTCAAACGGTTTGGTACCTTCCTTACCTTGAAAACATGATGTCCGGCCCGCTTCATGGTCTGCTAGATGAACTAGACGAAAGAATTGACCTTCTTGACCACGTCTGGAATCGAATGGTTCTGAAATGCGCTTCAAGTAATCCCTCACCTGCTCTTGCGTTCACGGGGTCAGTGCCAGCTCACCACTGGGTCGCTTGAGTCTCTTAGAACGATTTTACCACACGGGACACTGTCGAATTGCCGATTCCTAACGTTTTAGCGATTCACCTGTGGGACTGGCCTGGAATTTTCACGCCAATATTTTTTTGTATAGTAGCCCTTCTTGCTTCAAATTTTGTGCATGTTAACATTACACTCTGAACTAGTTTTACTTAAAATTACAAAAGTGTTTACCCTTGCAATGAAAAGTTATACCCAAAAGAAAGTGTTGCATTTTTTTCAAGTACAATCCTTATTTAAGCTAGTAAAACATTCTTCAAAGCATCCCCAGCTGCACACATGTTGCAAATCGGTTATATTAACTTTATGGTGGTTCAGTATCACAATTAAGTTGCTGCAACTAAATATGTGGGTTTTGTGTTGCTTGGGATTACTTAGCAAACACAAAACCTCGATTTCCAAAGCACCAAGATGAAATATCACTATTCTGAGACAAGAAAGGAATGGGGTCTACAGTATTTGCAAACAATTTTATTTGTGCATTTGTGTCATCATGCTTATGAACGGCATAGAGGGTGCTCCGATCAAAATTTGGTCAAATAGTAATGTGTGTGAGTTTTTATTTATAAGTCAAATACAGAATACAGGAGAAATATTCAGCTAAGCTTTTTTTGAACCAAATGCGAATTGCCGGGTTTTTCGTTTAACACCTGCGATAAGATTTTGTATAATCTCCTTGTCTACGTTATTCGCCGCAAAACGCCCGCTTGCTTTGAATTGTTCCTCGCTCACAACAGCTTTTTGAGTCTTCTTAAGGTTCCGCTTGACGATGGCCGAATATTGTTCGATTGGGCGGACCTCTGGCGTGTTGGGAGCGTTTTTGTCCTTGGGCACCACTTGAACGTTGTTGGCAACATACTCCATGGATTTATTTTGTAACGGCAAGATGCCAAATCCGGCCAAAATAGAACAGAACAATTGTGTCGCTTCAGGAAGGGCAGAAGATGTTTTTGTAGGCACTCGCTCAGATAAATTTCCTGGTTGACGGTTCCAGTCGCAATGTAAACGTTGCTATTTAAGCCACAGGAACAGATGGCCTGTCACACCAGATATTTCTTCTTGAACATTGATAGTTTAATGTGCTTGAAAATATCTGCCACCTTTCTCCGTCCGGTTTCCGTATCAAATTCCTGTCCAGGAAGCTGTTTAAAGTCTGCCTTGACGTAAGTTTCATCGTCCTGCACCACGCAATCAAACAAACAACTGTCGTGTTTTGTTTATCGTAGCGATTTGTAGTCACCACTTTCTTGTAAGGCGACAGTAGCTGTGATCCAGCTTTCCTGGCTGTCGACAAACGTTCACCGAACACTTTTAATACGTTGGTAACAGTTGATTTAGGCACATTCAACAATTTCGCCAACTTTGCGTGAGAGTAGCTTGGATTTTCGCCATGCAAGTGCAAATTTTGATGCGTTGCTTCTCTTCCTTCAACGACACTTTGATAACTGAAGTGCTAATCTTAAAATCAAAATAGGGGCATGATGCTACACGCACACATCTTCAAAATCAAGAGTGTGCACAATTTTTAAGTGCACGATGAAAGGAAATGCGTCAAGTTTGAGTTGACCAAATTTTGATCGAAATACCCCTTAATCGAAATGGGGAATCATTTTCGTTATCGAAGATGCCGCTGATTTGCGTGAAAAGAACTTTCAAGGTATTTTTGCGAATGCTGTTTGAACCTTTATTATTTTCCATTTAGTCCTCCTGACCATCTGTTGATTTAAACTTATTTAAAATCTGGACAACAGAAATCTGCTTTTCTCGACTTTTCGAGAAACAAAATAATCAGATAGAAAGAAACCTTAAATTTACTGCGTTAACTTATGCACATATAGAGAATGCAAGATTTGTTATATATTGATGGGATTTTTTATGTTAATTTTAAACAGAAATCGCTGGAATCAGGTCTGTATAGAAGATTGAAAAAACTGGTATATGCTGCATGAAGGATTGCTAAAAATTACGTTGTTCACGCTTGTTTTGGCTTGAAATTGATCAAGAGGAAGTTTTACGCGTTAACATTCATTCTATTTTCTGTGAAATATACGGTTTCCCATTACACTTTGAGGAAAAAGTATCAATAGTCTTATATGATTTTCATGAAGTTGTGATTTTTTCTTGGAAAACCTTTCATCATCTTTCGGAAACTGTGTTCGTCAACATAAGAAGTCGTGGTTTTTCATCAATTCTGACGTAGCGCAAGTCAATTTTCTAGTCTTGTTTTCAATTTCCGCTGAAAACCAATATTTTTTGATAGGATAAAGTTTGGGACAATACCCAAGTAACAATTTTAGTTTTATCCCAGCCGTATAGCACTCCTACCGGTTTCGTTCATAAAACTTTATTCAAAACTGTTTTGTCAACCAACACCTCCTCTATGCACTTTTTAAGCCGAAATGTGTACAAAATGGTCCACTCTAAAGACGGTTCTGAAAACAAATTAATAAAACCATTACAGAATCATAATGATTTTGAAAATGTTCTAGTGAAAGATGTTAAGACCACTTAAGAACCTTCATAAAACCTATTGGCTGCCATGGAAACCAGCATAGGGCCAAATGGCCACAGCTGTCAAACTTTACGGTGATATCGTGATTGGTTTTTGTTGTTCGGCTTTGTTCGATTCTCTGCTCTTCAGCAGTAAAAACATATCTAAGAAAAAAGTTCGAGTGCTGCGAGAAATTTTGATTGATAGCAAAATATCCAAAACAAATTGAGTTTTTTTTATAGCGCATCATGCATCAAAGCATATGTGCATTTAATTAGATGGTGAATATTGGCACGATAAGATTCGAAAATAAATGCGCCTCGGAGACAACGCAAGTTGACATCAACAAAATCGAAGTAGAAAAAAATGTAGTCATGAATTTCCTGAGAAGTTATGAAATTCTATAAGGCCATCTAAAAGAATGCCAGAAATGGTATCTGATCTGCAGTTCATTTGCATTACATTTGAAATTTGGTGTATTTATTTTTTCACATTTCAATTATTGCATTTATTTCAATATGGCGATTGGAAGATATCACAGTTTTGCTAAAACACCAATTTATCTTCAAAATGGCTACTATAAAACTATTTGGTCATTTGGAGACTTTCCTCAATGCCAATTTGCCGTTTAATGCATTTACTGGAGACAAAACGGTTTCAAATTGCTTTTTAAACTGACCATACTAAGATAATTCAAATGAGTTCTAAAACGGCATTACAAAACAGCATTTCACGCGTTCATAAAGTCGAAATAAAACCTTTTATAGGACTAAAAGGAACTTGAGAAGACAAGGTTTTAGGATCGTTGTAAAGATGTTGTGTTGGTTCTCAAAAACCTGACTAAATTTATTGGCACCTCTTACTGCCATAATGAAACCAAATTGATTTCTAGTTATTTTCATGACACTTATAAACACTTTATAAACTTTATAAAGCTGGATGGTTTTTGCAATGTTACTTGGGTAGGGTGGGTTAAGTTCCTTTTCGATAGAATTCACCTTGTTGAAACGAGACCACTGAAGTGTCTCCTGACTGTTGTGGCAAATTGCCAAATTTGTACAGTAACTTTATCAACCAAATGTAGATTAGCCTACAAACACAGATAAACAATCATTCAGCGTTTCGTTTACCAAAGCGTACCCTGCTGCCAGCCTAACCCTTTTATCCAACATCCCAATGATTTCACGTGGAGGAGAAGAGAAAATCTAGGCTTCAAATAAAAGCAGTAGCTCGTCGATAGGAGCCAGCGCTAGCTAAGTCTTAATTTACTAGGTTGCCTGGAAAGTCCCTTTCATATCAAACACGAAAACATTTTTTATTTGTCACAACTCTTTTAGGTCAATACAGTAGTCAGTGATTTTTAGTTTATTTTTCTCAACATAGCCATTCGTAAAATCGCTCGCGTTCTTCAGGTTGGGAACAAATAGCAGTCACGAGTCCAGTCTGCATATGTGGTGGAATCAATTTATACCGAATTTATTTTTTGCTTCAACAATGAGGCCAATGAGCAGGCGCCTTGTCGTGATGATATAGCACACTTTTTCTTTGCAAATGCGGACGTTTTTTCTGGACTTCATCCTTCAAACGATCCAATAACGCTGCATAGTATGCGCCTGTTATGGTTTTACCTTTTTTTAGGTAGTCGATGAATATTATACTTTGCGCATCCCAAAACACGGAGGACATAACCTTTCCCGCCGATTGTTGCGTTTTCGGGCGCATCGGAGCACTTTCACCCGGTGAAACCCACTGTTTTTCCTGCTGCGATGACTCCGGTGTGTAGTAATGGATCCAAGTTTCATCCATGGTTATGAATCAGCGCACAAACTCCTTCGGATTTCGTGTAAACTTGCTCAAACTCTCCTGAGAGGTTGTAGCACCAATGCGTTTTTGGTCCATTGTAAGCAAACGCGGCATCCATCGCGCGCAGAGCTTCTCCATACCCAAAACGGAATGCATGATGTTGCCATCTCGTTCCATTGAAATGCCTAAAGTCTAAGCTAGCTATCTAAATTTCACTTTTGGATCCTCCAATACTATATGATGGATTTTATCGACGTTCTCTGTTGTAGTGACCTCATTTGGGCGTCAAGAAGGTCGAGCGTCAACGGTACTCGTAAGGCCACAACAAAAATCAGCAAACGACTTATGAATCGTTTGAATGGACGGAACAGAGTCTGGAAAATACTTATCCAGCTTGACTTTGGTTTCGACAGCCGTTTCCTTGCGCAGAAAATAGTATTTTATCAAAACTCGAAACGCGGATTTTTCCGTTTTAAACAAAAATGCTGATCGGACTCTTCTCACTGTAGTCATTAATGAATGCGTGGACAGAAATTGTTGAAATTTTGACAACTGTTATTCAAGGAGTGAAGCTCATAGAAAATGGTTCACATTGGCGATTACCAACGCCATCTGTAGAAAGTTAAAGGAACTTTTCAGGCAGCCTAGTAATACCATCATTTTCTACATATTGAGGATGCATGTTAGTAACTTGCATCATCTATTGCTATTGTGATTAATGACAACTGATCTGTCAAAAACAGAGTAGCAACCACGGCCAGTCAGTCATGCTCATATTCATTCGCTGCAACCAACACTTATGTTTGGTTTGTTATATCTTTGGAATTCTTCAGATGTGTGCCTTTACAAATTTGAAATGATAATGGATATTGGAATGATTTTAGGAAGCACAAGACAAGTAGCTTGAGATAAAAAAATCGCATCGATCTATGAAGCAAATACAAGCTGCTGAAGACACACGCTGGCTTTCTGAAGATGATTTTGCAAAACTTTCCGCTCAGTTCAAGTTTCCAAATTGTCACTCGTGAGAGTGCCAGAGAATTCTTGTATTGCAAATTCAAGTTCCTGTTTAAGAGTGAGATCCAATGTGATCTGCTGGGAGGGGCTGGCTTGATCGTGACTGGTTTCCGGAATTTTAGCCATCTTTACAAGTTTAGCTCATTCTTTTTCAATAATCTTGAACAGCTGCGATCTTGTTAGCACTGGTAGCTCTTTGCAAGTAGTTGAATGTGTGTTATTATCTAGCGTCTTAGAGCTGATTTGCAATTAAAATCTTTTAAGTTTTCAGTTCGATGAACAAAAAACTCTAAGTACCTTCAGCTGTTGACATATTTCTGTCATCCTGCAAAACAGCGTTCTAGGTAGGAGATTTTCGAAATATTTTGCCAAGCTTTCTAGGAGCCTGGTCTGCTGAAACTCACAAAAACAAACTGAATACGACTGTGACGAATACTTCTATAAATATGATAAATAAATATTCCCTTGTCATGCCCCTCGAGAATCAACCCCAGCTACGCCTGTGAACTGCCAGTTCATGGAAATCCACATCGCTCTGAGACGGAGTATAATCCCCGCAGGCTTAAATAGACTGTAAATTTTAATGACATCATCCTCTTGATTACACGTACAGTGTTGCTCGGTTGATTTTGTCACATGATATCTTTGCAGTAGGTGTAGAAGTGAGCTGATTCGAGAGCAGTTTGACTGACAGTTGATTAAAATTTGGTTACAACTTGAACGTGCGGCTAATTGATGTCGGCACACTCGTTACACGATTTCTGATTCTGAAAAATCCTTGTTTCAAAGGCATCATTGCCAACAGCAACGTTTGCAAGCAGATCCTATTTCAGAGAACATTTTAATTTGCCATTGTTTACTAGACTGTAACAGCATACTGACACACATAGAAAAAAAACAAACCTTTTCTGATGAAAATGCATCCCAAAACAACGGAAAAGCCTTTCAAATGCCATCCCTGCTTTAACTGGAGGTGCATTGTTGTTTTATTGCATTTAAAATTGCAAACATAAATCTCGGACACTGTTTCAGAACTTTTTTTTTCGCTCTTTGCGTTGCATTACTCGTTCAATGTTGTTGAGCTGTTGCCCTGGTGGCCCCCCGCCTACTTAAATGGCAACAGGAAAACTCTTTTGTTCAAACGCTGTCTGGCAACAGCAGCAGCAGCGGAGAGTGGGTTTTCATGTGATAGCACACTCAGGCAGCAAAGTGCATTTTCGTCGCCCACCAGCAAAATCAGCCGGAAGAAGAGGAATGCTACAAGCTACAGCGGGAGGACGAAATGGAAATTGCACCATATTTATCATGCTGGTTTGTGCAATGTGCTTAAAATTATTTCGTTTTATCAGGAGCGCAATTTCTTTGGCGTGCGCGTCGCTCACAAACTGGCGGGAAATGGATGGTGATGCCGGTAGCAGCTTCTTTTCGTGTGAGGAGAGGACTTCCAAGCGTACGGCTATTGTTCTTTCTTGAAAAACTTATGGCTTCTTTAGTTGGTGTGATGATAATTCAGGGCTACAATATCCCTTTCGGGACGAGCACGCACAATATTGCGGGTTGACTAAAGTCATTTAACATGTTTTATTCTGCCACAATATCAATGTTTTTCAAACAAATTTGATGTTAATAATTGAATTATTACTTATACTTTAATGATCATGCATTGGTTTTTGTTTTTAGTGCATATGAAAGTCGTGATGTTTGGTTGAACATGAGGTAAACAAACCTCGTAAAACAAAAACAAGTATTATCCGTCGTATTTTTTTTATTCGTTTTTAAAATGTATGCCCACTTACTGATCAATAGTACAAGAATCTTTCTTCAACATAGTGGAGGAGAAGTGTCAATTTATTCATATGCTAAGGATGTCTGGAGGGACAATTGTGTGGGTGCCGTCCTTCACGCTGTCGATGTTCACTATGTGATACCTATCATACATAGCTCAATAATTTAGTCAATTTTAGTCATCAATTTTAAAATTTTTAAATCAATAATTTATATCTGATGAGAAACTATTAAAAAAAATCGTACATTAGGCTTGGAAACTATTTCGATTGAATTAGAATCACGTAAGACCGATGTTGTTGTACTGGATACAGGGGTCTGTTCATAAATTACGGAGACTTTAAGAGGAATGGAGGGGGGTTCTCGACAAAGTCTACTGTCAATACAACTTTGCCAAATGTGTGGATTTTGTGTGTACGAGGGAGGAAAAGGTCTGAGATTTCTGAAAACGAGTCTACGTTGCTTATGAATAGTTCCAGCGGTCGATTATTTGAGTATACTTTTCAAAGGGCTGTCCATAAAACATGTGGTCTTTTTTTCGAAGCTTCTGGATCCTTCCCCCTTGTTGCATTTTTTGTAAGGACAATTGGAAAACTTTGTATGGACCATGCCGTTGGCCAGACCCGCACCTTTTCTCTTTCTCTCTAAAAGACCACGTGATTTATGAAAGGACCTTTTTTAGGAATAGTTGTAACTGCAGCATGTTTTTCTTAGGGTCAGAGCTTTCTGATTGGACTAATCAGTAAGTAATATTCTAAACTTTTTTGAAACAATTGTGCATTTCAATATATATATCAAATACTAGCTGAACCCGGTGCGAGCCTTGCAACGCACATGCTATAAATGAATGAAAAATTAATAGAACTGGCGCGTTTATGGTTTTTGTTCTGAATGAATCTGGTTAAAACATTTTAGTTTGCTTGTGTGTGTTATTTATGTAAAAAAAAGGGTTTGTGTTGATAATCTAACCTTTGGACCGGTAGTTTCTACCGGTTTTGTTTTGTGCGTAGAAGCATTTCAAAGACAAATGAAGCCGTATCCTGTCAGTTTGTACGTAATTTTCTCTTGCATAACCTAAGATTAACTTCTTGTGCATAATGAAGCACTGAGGGTAACTCAACCAATTCTTGACTAAAAAGGGGTTCAAACTTCTATCAGAATATGCTTCTTACCCGAGAAATACACATTTTGTGTTTTAGTTGCATGGATAACTCTCATGTTTGGTTCAAATGTCTGTTTTATTGGTTTGAGAGCCCTCCTTCCCCCTCTCCAGAGGGAAGGCGTCTCGAACCACCTAGGAATAAAATCGTGCCCAAAAACCTCCACATCCAAAATTTGGTTCCACTTGTTTGATTAGTTCTCGAACTATGCAGGAATTTGTGTTTCATTGGTGTAGGAGCACCCCTTCCAGATGCGGGAGGGGTCTCGAACCATCATAAGAACCTTTCTCGACTCCAAAAATCCCTGCATAAAAATAGTCATACCTGTTGGGATAATTTTCATGTTTGGCTCAACTTCGTGGTTCATTTGTATAGGAGCCCCTTCTTTCAAAGAGGAGGGGGTCTCAAACCACCGTAGAAACATTTCTTGCCTTCAAAACCTCCACATGCCATATTTGGTTCTATTTGTTTGATTAGTTCTTGAGTTATGCAGAAAATAGTTTTTCATTTGCATGGGAGCCCCCCTTTCCAAAGGCGGGAGGGGCGTCGAACTATAAAAAGATCCTTTCCCGGACCCAAAAATTCCTGCATATAAATTTGCATAGCGGTAGGGATAGTTCTCATGCTTGGTTTAAATTTGTGTTTAGTTTGTATGGTAGCCTCCATTTTCAGAGTGAGGAGAGGTCTCAAATTACCATAAAAAACATTTCTTGCCTTCAAAAACTCACCCATACCAAATTTGGTTCCATTTGCTTGATTAGTTCTCAAGTTATGCAGGAATTTGTTTTTCATTTGCATGGGATCCCACCCTTTCTAGAGGCGGGAGAGCTCTCAAACTATCATATGATGCTTCCCGGACCCAAAAACCACTGAATATAAATTTGCAAAGTAGTAGGTATAGTTCTCATGTTTGGTTGAAATTTGTGTTTCATTTGTATGAGAGCCCCCCTTTTTAAAGGGAGAAGGGGCTTTGAACCACCATAAAGACATTTCATGCCTTAAAAAACTTGTTCATTCCAAATTTGTTTCCATTTGCTTGATTAGTTCTCAAGTTCCTTCTGGAGTTCTCAAGTTTCCTTCTGGACCTACACCAACAATCGCAAGATTTCTGCCAGAGTTCCCATCGATGTTTCCTACAAGTCTCATAGCTCTCGCTCGTCGGTTGCAGCTGAGATCTATTCGCCGAGTTCTTTCGTTCCGTACACAACGACAACCCACCTCAATGTCACAGCAATACTTGGAAAGTCTTCCATCGTATAACCTTCGACTTCCCCAAGTCATTTTCAGTGATGACGATATTCAGAAAGCTCTCAGCGCTGTCGATTCATCTAAAGGTCCTGGTCCCGATCTCATTCCTTACGTCTTTGTCAAAGTGTGCTCAGTCGCACTGTATCTTCCCGTCACAGCGATTTTCAACCGATCCTTGAACGAAGGTATTTTCCAGATGCTTGGAAACTGGAATCAATAATTCAATCCTGAGCTGGAAACACACATTGCGTGGAGAATTATCGACCGATATATTTTGAACACCACAGCGAAAGTTTTTGAGAGTTCACGCACGACGTGCTGTATCCTACCTTGCAACCTGTTGATATCCGGAGCATCAACATGAATTCGTAAAAAGCGGTCAACAACGTCGAACCCCATGACGTACACCCACAGAGTGACCAATGAGCTGGAAAAAGCGGTGTCAGGAGTTGACGCAATCAGCGGTGACTTCTCAAAAGCGTTTGACAAGGTACCTCACATATTTGCAATTGAAAAATTGAACCGCCTGGGTCTACCTTCTTGGATCATTCAATGGCTGAAATCATATCTGTCTGCGCGCAAAGCTTTTGTCAAAGTGCACGATGCTAGGTCGAATGTATTTGATATTCTATCCGGCGTTCCGCAGAGCGGTCATCTTGGTCCTCTGATGTTCGTTCTCTTTATAAATGATATGTGCGATAGCCTCAAGTCTGGGAAACTGCTCTATGCAGATGACTTAAAGTTGTTCTCGCGTGATTAAGTCGCTTGTGGATTGCGGTGCAATGCAAGCTGATATTGAACGTGTTTCAACTTGGTGCGAAATGAACGGAATGCAAATGAATGCTGCGAACTGTAAAGTAATGACGTTCACTCGATGTCGGACTACTGTATCTTTTGACTACGGGCTGAACAACTTGCCATTAGAAAGAGTCACGTCGATCAAGGATCTTGGCTTCATACCTGATAGTAAACTTCGCTTTAACGAACACATCTCAGTGACAACTGCGAAAGCCAATGCGATGCTACGTTTCCTTCGCCGGAACACAGCCCATTTCAATGACGTGCAGGTTTGGGCTCCGTATCATGCCGTCCATATAGCTCGCATTGAGAGAGTCCAGAAGCGCTTCATAAGGTATGCTCTACGTGGCCTGCCATGGAACGACCCAGTGAACCTACCATACGAACATCGATGCGCACTTCTCGATTTACAACCGCTGGTGAGTCGTCGAGTGATGCTGCAAAGGTTGTTCATTTTCGACGTGATTAAGTGCAACATCGACTATAGCAGCCTTTTCGAAAATATGAGATTTTTGTACCTACTCGTCAGCTCCGAAGTCGGCAACTGCTGTGGATCCCCAGCCATCGAACAAATTACGGCCTGAACAATCCACTAGATTTATGTTGTAGACGTTTCAATGAAGTGTGTGACTGTTTCGATTTTAATGTTAGCAAAGTAGTTTTTAAATATAGAATTAAGAGTGTCGATTAACCAGTCTGTGCGACTTTTGTGCCGAAGATGTTGTCAAATAAATAAAAAATAAAAAAGTTATGCAGAAATTTGGGTTCCATTTGTTTGAGAGCACCCCCCCCCCTCCTTCCCCCTCATATGACGGAAGAGTCTCAAATCACCATAGAAACATTTCCCTCCTTCAAAAACTTCCACATGCGAAATTTGGTTCCATTTCTCTTATTAGTTCTCGAGTTTTGCAAGGATTTGCGTTTCATTTGAATAGGTTCTCCCCTTTCGGAAAGGGGAGGGGTCTAAAATCAACATAGAACAATTTTTTCTTCAAAAACCACCACATACTAAATTTGGTTTCATTTGCTTGATTAGTTCTGGAGTCACGCAGAATAGTGTATTTCATTTGTATCGGAGCCCCCCCCTTCTTTAGGATGGAAAGGGGTCTCAAACCACCATAGAAACATTTTTTGTCTTAAAAAACCACCACATGCTAAATTTCATTCCGTTTGCTTGATAAGTTCCCAAGTTATGCAGAATATTGTGTTTTAATTTGTATGGGAGCCCCCCTTTCCAGTAAAGGAAGGGGTCTCAAACCATCATAACAACCTTTTCCAGCCCCAAAAATCCCTACATACAAAATATCATGACGACCGGTCCTTCCACTCGCGAGTCAAATCGTGACAAAGGAAACCCCAACTCATTTTTGTTTATATAGATAGTTGTAACTTCAGCATTTTTTTCTTAGGGTCAAGAGCTTTCTGATTGGATTTATTTATTTATTTATTTTTTTATTTATTTTTTTAAGAATCTCCATCTGATACTTTAGTCTTAATGAAGATGGACAGGAAAGAGACAATTTGAGACGGGAGAGACTCAAATTGGCATAAAAACCCTGTCATATTCTTAAATATAAATAACATAAGATACAAATCAAACATTGACACGAATACAACAGTGAAATAACTACAATATACATTGATCACAAGTTACAAAAACAGGTTAAAATGATAAAAAAAAAGAGGAAAACCAGTCGTTTTTTCAATTGTCGTTTAACATAAGTCCATCGCATTTTAAGTCAGATTCCTCAAATGACGTTGCATAACGGCAGCAGAGACGTGAAAATCAAAATGACTTGAAACGTCGTTGAAGCGAGATGCCATGAAGCCATGTATTGGGTCGTATTGGCCGTATCTAGCATTGCGGGTTGCCAAATGCAAAAACTCCGCCGACGAAGGAAGCGTTCTGTACACATATATATTAATATCCGCAAGAATAGCAGGTACATCGATAACTCCAACAAGGACCTTGGCAACAAAAACTGCTTGCATGTCAGTCCTTCTTTTCTCCAGGGTTTCAATTCCTATTAGCATACAGTAATGTTCATATGGCGGCAGATTAAGGCAGTCACGCCATGGTAGATGACGAAGAGCTAAGCGCACATACTTTCTTTGGATCGATTCGATACGGTCAACCCACATAATGTTGAACGGACACCAAACTAATACAGCAGATTCCAAAATCGATCGCACCAGAGCACAGTACAATGATTTCAAACACAGAGGATCAGTGAAACCATCGGTAAGCTTAAATATGAAACCGAGCTGTCTGTTCGCTTTCGAGAGCACATCGTCAATATGAATTCGGAAGTTGAGCTGGGAGTCCAAAATCACACCAAGGTCTCTAACCTTTTCCTGCCGTTCTAAAGCATGCCCATTAAGACGGTAGTGAAAAATGATCTGCTGACGTTTTCTAGTAAACGAAATAGTGTTGCAATTCGTTACACACAGCTCCAGGAGGTTCCGTTTACTCCAATCCGCAATAAATCCAACAGTTTCTGCAGGTAGGTACAGTCCTCGATACACGTGATAATCTTCAAGATCTTCAAATCGTCGGCGTAGAAAACACGAGTTCCAGATGGTAAAATGAACGCAGCGTCATTAATAAACAGCGAAAACAGTATCGGGCCCAGGTTACTCCCTTGTGGAACACCAGATGATGTAGTAAACACATCCGAAAGCGATGAGCCTATCCTAACTCTCGTAGACCGCCCGGACAAGTATGATTTGAACCAACCTACAAAAGCTCTGGATACTCCGAGATTCTCGAGTTTTCGAAGCAGAAGATCGTGGTTCGCTCGGTCGAATGCAGCTTTGAAATCAGTGTATATAGCATCTACTTGAATGCCAGCGTCCATCGATCGAATGCACATAGAGGTGAATTGCAAGAGATGTGCCGTCACGGATCTCTTCGGGCAGAATCCATGCTGGGCAGTAGATATATAGTTCTTGGAAGCAGCGAAAAGCGCTTGATTGACAATGATTTCAAAGAGTGTTGAGCAAGCACTCAACGATGTTATGCCGCGGTAATTAGCAATGTTACAATTGTCGCCCTTTTTGTGAACGGGGGTCATGTCCGAAATCTTTCACGTGGTTGGGAATATCATTTGTTGCATTGAAATGTTGAATAGTTTGACTAATGGCAGCACTAAAACGCTCGAACATTTCTTCAGGATGCATGCAGGGATACCATCCGAACCACACGACACAAAGTTTTTAAGTTTACGTATCGCAATTTCGCCGTGCTCCTCATTGATTTGAAAAATTTCAAATTCAAACCTGTCGGATGGTGTTTCACGGAGAGCTGCATATACATTCGAGGAAGAAATCGGCCTGTTCGAGAAAACACTCTTAAAGTGATCAGCAAATAACTCACACTTGATGGCATTTGTGCTAGAGGAACGATCATTGAGATACATAGTCGAAGGTAATCCATTATTTTTGCGTTTCGACCGAACAAATGACCAAAATCGCTTTGGTTGCAAACGTAAGTTTGTCTGTGTACGATCAATGTAGCGGGCATACATGAAGCGATTATATCTCATGTAGTTATTACTTGCCAGAACGAAGCGACGGTTCAAGTGAGGTGAACGTGAGGTGAACTCTTATATTTTTCGAAGCGCTGCTCGGCGACGTCGTTTTAATCTGCGAAGATGGTTGTTTGTCCAGTAAGTAATATTCTAAACTTTTTTGAAATAATTGTGCATTTGAATCTATATCAAATATATTAGCAAGGTTCCTTAAGAAGTCAGATGATGACTGTAGCTGTGGGATGAAACGTTTCACATGCGAACGTTTGGCATGTCACGAACGTATTTTAAGCGGATTGAGCTGTCATCTATCGGCCCATTGCTAGACAACGCTGGATCTCCTGAAAAACATTGTTAGAGTCTTAATTTTTTCTATTTTGTGAGGATTCTGAGGTGCTAATGATTGATGATTTTTCTTAACTTAAGTGCAACTATCGAAAGTATACAAAAAATCGCTTTACTTAGGGATATTACGAGAATCTGCTGAAGAAACCTAAATTTCCAAAATTGTGGCACCCACTCTGTGACGACCAGTAATTGGTCAGTCAGTTTGCATCTGCTGCCTAAGTGCCGGACCCGCACAATTGTGCGGGTCTGAATTTGACCCGGAAAAGTGCCTGTGTGGATGAAGTACTTCAATTAAAGAATATTTTGTTCTGGAAGATAATAACTTTATAATAATCACCAATATATGGTCCGTCCTGAAAGGGATATAAATATGGGAACATTTTGCCCGATGGCGTTGGGGTACTCACCGGAACGGAAGTATTCCTTGAATGACAAATATTGATGAGTTTTTATTGCTCTTAGTCGCGACATCTTGCGGTTGAAGTGACATATTTACACGGAAAATAAATAAACCAGCTCTAACCTGAGACATTCTTAAACATGCCTGTATAAAGTAGCAAGACACTTACATGAAAATTTGTTCCTCGCGGAACAAATTTAATAATATGAATAAGTTAATAGTTTTCATGATTTGATCTAAAATAAACTTTTCTGACTTCTCTATATTGTGAATAAGAACTGATAGGTGTAGGTTAGGCTGATGCAAAATTTGAAATATTTGCTCCCCTAAGCTTAATCGACGCCAATGTGGGTCCTGATAGTCCCCAAAAAATTTTAACACATTTGGTTTTAAATTGGCTCTGCACACGCTATTTAAAGTTTGTATGGGAATTAGTATGAAGAATCTCAAACTTACATTTCCAGATCCCTAACATCTTGATATTATGTCCTTAAACCAAATCTTATATACATTCATATAGTGTAAGTTATCAACTATCAAAATGCCAAAGATACCTGACATGTAAATTTTATACAAAAATAACATTAAACTAGCTATACGCTTGCAAAGATATGTTTAATAAGTCACCTGGTAGTATGTATCACGAAAAGTTACCCAACTCATTTTATGAAGTCAGAAACTTGCGACGGATATGGATGTAATGTCGGTCAATGGGTACCAAATTGGGTCTAAATATGGATGCAAGTTTGTCTCATTCGATAGATTTGTTCTTAAATGTTACCTACGTACGATTTTTTTGTGATTTTCCGATTCAAGGCGTTGCCAGCTGTTTTCGGTCTACCCAACACACAATTTCACAAATCAAACTATACTTAAACTACTAAGAAACACTTCTGTGACTTTTACATATAATTTAGCGGCGATTTTGAAATCAAAACATTGTAATTCACTCTACATAGATTTTGTTCCTCTAGTTTGTGTCAAGATAAGCCATATGAAAAATATTCCACCGAAACTCAGACATTTTCATTGTAAATTTTACCAATAACAACATTTTTACTACGCTTTCCATACAACAGGCCATATTTGGGAACCTAGTAAAAAATATGTTCCTAACATTGGGTCTATAGTTTTCATGCTAAATACTTGTTATAGTGCCCTTTGACCTGTTAGTATATAACGTGTAAATATTTTCTGTTCAACTTGCCTGCATTATTCGGTTTGTATTTTAAATGTCGGCAAATTTAGATCATTCGAAGATCGTGTAGAACAAATGTTCAGCTTAACCAGTAAATTCATGGTATATAAAAAGTTCGCAGAAATCTGAAATTTCGCGGAAGTTAACAACTAAACATAGATTAAATATGTCTAAATTACTTTGAAATAAATCGGTCATCTTGATAGTAACATGATTTTATCGATTATCGCTGAAATAATGACACATTTGGTACATAGGCCGAATCAAGGAGCTACGCTAACATTACATCCCGTTACCCTATTTCGAATTTTGCATCAGCCTAGTGTGGCGATTCTTTCATCCCATACATCTCACACTCCATTACCTCACAATTAAAAAAGTCTATATTCAGACTTTTGTACTTTTTTTTAAATGAATATACCTCTGTTTTTTTTAACCAATTTGACAGTTGATTTCACGGTTGAAAATTATAAGCAATTTGGTTTAACACGTATAGCCTGCCACATTTAAATGGTGGCAACTTGCGATGTGAAGGCAAACAGGAGCATTGCCATGTACCCCGGCGTAGTGGTTAACATCCATACATCTCACGCCAAAGTCACGACCTCGAGCCTCACCCCCGGACAAGTTATGAAAATAGTGACTAGGACGGGAGATGAACCAGCCCAGGGCTGAAAATCTCGATAATGAGCTTGATTTCTTTCCATGAGTGGACAGATTTGTTTGTCTCAATTCTCAGTTCCTAGAGTCTCAATACTAAGTTATCTCCGTGATTGTAATCGTAAGTTTGACACAAAACTTTTGGAAGAACTGTGAAATCGCAAACGCAAACGCAAACGCAACGTATCTTTTATCTTTCCGGATGTTGCAATCAACTGTTTGGTAATGGTTTTGTTCAAAATGGGTTTGAAGTTCATGAATGTTAATTTAGGCAAATTATGCATAAGCATCGATAATAGAAAATCGGTTATTATTCGACCATTAGTATCGATTCTCAGATTTTATCGATGGCAAACTATCGAGTTGTTTTAGAATCGATACTTTTTTTTCGAAAATAAAATATGAGTTGAATAAAGGGTGTTTAGATCAAAATTTGGTCGACAGAAACTTGACACATTTCCTTACATAGTGCATTAAAAAAATGTGCACACCCCTTATTTTGAAGATGTGTGCGTGTAGCATCATGCCTCTATTTTGATTTTGAGATTGGCACTTCAGTTATCAAAATGTCATCGATGGAAGAGAAGCAACGCATCAAAATGTTGCAAGTGCAAGGCGAAAATTTCCCAACGACAAAAAGAGTTGCCCGGTTCGAGCGGAACCCAAACCTCTCCATCTGAGATGTCACAAAGAAGCTGAGAGTGGTGCCTTCAACCGTGGATAGAGCAAAAAAAACGAGCTAGGCTGTCGACTTACAAGAACGTGGTGACTCCAAATCGCGACGATATACAAAACACGTCGGCCAAAGCACGATCGCGAAAGTTGTACACGACGATGCTGACGAAGTTTGATTGCGTGATACAGGACGATGAAACTTACGTCAAGGCAGACTTTGAACAGCTTCCTGGACAGCAATTTTATACGGCAACCGGACGGAAAAAGGCTGGAAGATATTTTCAAGCACATTAAACTGTCAAAGTTCACGAAGAAATATCTGGTGTGATAGGCCATCTGTACCCGTGACTTGAAGAGCAAAGTTTAAATTGTGACCGGAACCGTGAACAAGGAACTTTATCTGAGCAAGTGCCTACAAAAACGTCTACTGCCTTTCCTGAAGCGACACAATTGTTCCGTTCTATTTTGGCGGGTTTGGCATCTTGCCATTACGGAAAAAGGCCATGGAGTGGTATGCTCCCAACAACATTCAAGTGGTGCCCAAGGACAAGAACCCTCCCAACACGCCAGAGCTCCGCCCAATCGAACAATATTGGGCCATCGTCAAGTGGAACCTTAAAAAGACTCAAAAAGCTGTTCTGAGCGAGAAATGGCGCGTGAGCGAGAAAAGCAAACTGGCATTCTACAGCGAATAAAGTGGACAAGGTGACTGTGATAAACCAAAAGCTCGGCAATTCGGATTCAGTAAAATGGAAGCTTAGCTGAATATTTCTCCTGTATTCTGTATTAACTGAACTGAAAAAAGAAAAAGAATTTGAGTTATTAAAAAAAATTTGATCGTCTCACACACATAACTGTTTGACCAATTTTTGATCGGAACACCCTCTAAGAAGAAATATTTTAAACAAACAAACACATATTTACTCACAAGTCGACTTCCAAACATTTTCTAAATCAGCTTCCAAATAAAAGGTGCATAACCAAAGTTCAAATCTGCCATCTAAATGACAGACCATTTTTTACATTTTACTCTGTTTCTCACACTTTAATTTAATCAAAGCCCAACCGGTTTCATCCAACCACTTTAGCAAGTTATCCTTTTTCGAATAATCTTTTTATAGCTTCCGCTGTTTGCAAACATCTTCTTTAAAACACCATCTTCGTAGAGGAATAAATGGAAATTAATTAAAATTAAAAGTATTTCACCCTGAAAAGGCATTTTACTCTCCAGATCAGAGTTTTCCCACTGATCTTCATCCTCGTCAGACTTTTCAATTTTGCTCTCAAGTAAGTCATCCAATCTCATCATCCCTTAGGAGATATTAACTCGTCTATCATCTTTGCCAGAAGTGGAAAAACAATAAACGGCAATAATAACGCCATCTCGAGAGTAATCTTGCCCGAGGGAAGTCAACGAGTTTTCCGTCTTCCTTTCATCTTATCGATTCACATCGCATCGCAAGGGTCAAATATTTCGAGATGTTTTTTTTTTTGCAAACCAGGAAACTTTTATGGGTTGTCAATATGGAGACATTGCTACGGAAGTGATAGTCGGATTAATCGTTACTGGAAAATTGTATTAAATGTGTAAGTTTTAAATGACGATTTAGAAGTGCTAAAAAATTTCACACGCCAGGGCTTCGTAAAATCGGGAAATATTAGGTCATCGTATGGCGGAACCTGATTAAAGCCCAGGAACCAATTGGAAGCAGAAATTGATCACTGAACTGTCTTGAATTGAACATTGTCTTGCAAAACAAAATCTTATAACATCTAAAAAACAGTGGTTGTGAAATTAATTCTAATAATGGCATCACAATTTCTTCGTGTCCAACTTTTGTAAATTTGTTAAATGTGTAGGGTTAATTATGATTTCCGATTGAGCAGCAGGTCAGTCATTAATCTTGAAGTGTTCTAAATACCCTTGATATTTTTTTTCTGGATGTCTTCCTTTTCAAATTATTACTTAATACCTGATGGAATGTGCACCCTTTTGTACATAGAAGTGACGGATAATTTTCGAAAAACTGACGAATGCATGGAAATACATCATAGTCCTGAATCATCATTCTTATCAACCACAACGAAGCCCCACTTCCACTCGACTGAACCCACCGAGCTGCTGACAAAGCAATAACCTACTACCATGCATCGCAAACCAGAGAGTACTGTTCTCCGTGTTAATCGAACTCATGCCCATCCGGTTTGTGGGACCTTCTTCCTCTAGTCTCAGCTGCCATGTTGTAACGACGGCCTAACAAGATTCCGAACCGGTGATGACGATGATGTTGCTGAATAGAGCTCATAATTCGTTAAACGTCCTTTGTACTCATCTAATGCCTTCGATTCAATGGCGACGACGACGGTTGTCGGTCACATAAAACAATCCAATCAAAGTTATCCCTCCATTGTAGCATGACCGACAAATACGACTTGAAGTGGCTGGAGGGGGACCAATCGGGGGAACGACATCCCCTTCTTCCTTCATGAATCGTTACGTTTCGTTGGGAGCGTCCTTTCATTTGAGTATGTACAGGAGGTCGATCCGTGGCAACATTTATTATGTTTCAAGAATCAGTTTCGCTCGACTGCAAGGCGTCGTCACAATTTTCCATGGTGTATGAACAGTGTATGTGTGATTAGATGTGTAATTTGGAGATGGAGAAATGGCTTATAGGCCTTGACGTGACCGTGAGAAAATATTAAAACCAAAGTTGCTTAAAGAAAATGCTCATGAGTAGTACATTTATTAGTACACGATGAGTGCTGAAAAAAGGCTGTTTTTGATAAGTTGTGCATTGAATCAAGTACCTCAATAGCAACTAAAGGATAGTTAAGTAAATAAATACAGACTGTCAACACTACTGCATGATGCGATGAAGCTTCTTGAATTTGATAACTTAGCTGTGATTTAAAAATGAAGTTAGACCTTAAAGTAGCAGCCTCGTGTTAAGTTTTGGACAGCGATAAATTTTCTTATTCAATTCTGACTTATAAATTTCTATGCCCTTTAATGGTTCCTAAACCATCCTTAAACACTTATACATTACATTATCTGCGCATAATTTACACGAACCGTCAGAGAAGTATTTCGATAGTAGAAATTAGAATCACCACAAACTACGTATTGATTTTTAAAGTTCATTTGAGTGTTATTGAAATTGGACTTTTTTACACATTCTAAGGGCCACACCACACTGAAAATGTATTTTCGTAAAATAGCTTTCACTCGTTTCGTACATAAAATTTGTACATAGAAAAGATGTCTCGTAAATTGTATGAAACATTCCAATTGCTTCTCATCTGGTGAAATGCTATTATTACACCTTTTTGCGTAATGCACGAATAAATTTCGTGAAGATCAGCCAATCGCTGTTTCTCTTTTATCGTACTCATACAAAATGCTGGGTTTGGCGGAAATTATTTGTCTATCCCAAAATATAAGGTAAAGCGAGATTTATAACAGCATACTCACTGTCAAGAATCTTCTTAGATGCCACCATGGTCTAGTGAGATCAACCATTCGAGTCAGTATCAGCACTTTCCAAATATTCAGGATCAAATCTCATGACACATTAAAAAAAACGCTTGACAATTTCACGTTGTTGCGCTTTTTTTTCTATTACATTTTGAGTTGATAAAGTAGGTCTTGTCGTGACGCTTTCCAGCCTTCCTATTATAATTCCTATAATCACTCGAAAAATACTCGCGTAACTAAAGCCAACTGTATTGCTCAAAATCTCATTAAAACAACTTATTAAATACCGTTGAAACGATAGAAAACAAATTCAGAATTTCAATTCATAGAGATAATGATGATACGGCATTAAACAATGTTTTCTTCACCTACATTATTATCGCCGGCAATTTCCTCGTAACATGTATGGCACTCTGTGGCACACTTTTGACATTTGTATTTTTCAAAGATGAAATCTAGCAGCCCTGGAAAACTGATGTTATATGTTGTTGTGGTGTTGTTTTGATTTGTTTGTTTCGTCACGATACAGACATAAGTTATAGAAAAAAACGATTATAAGTGAACATTCGAGCTATTTGTTTGTTTAGGCAAAATCTGGAGGGGAACAATGGATGAGGTAAGCGGTTAAATTAATAAGTCGTGACATTCAGCAGCTATAATTAGAGGCACATTGTCTCCAGCAAATTGGAGACGGAGTATGGAACTACCAACCTCCATAACCTCGTTGACTCAGCTAACCATCTAGGTGATCCAAGAGATTGAAGAGGACATGCGGATCATGCCTGAGAGCCTTTGTGAAGAAGTTGCAGCTGGTGGAACTCCAAAGAGCAAAGATCGACGAAAGGATACTGGCACATTTAAAGGCACATTTAAAGGAAACGACGTCAAAACTTATTCGGCATATCGACACATTCATCAACATTAAATTGTTCGTGCGGATGAGAGACCATGAAAGAAGGAAGGATTGAAGAAGATTATGATGGAATTTATGAAATACATATAACAATAAATGGTTACAATTATCAACATAATATAATTACAAATGAATCGAATAATTATTAATTATTACAGGGAAATCTCACATGGAAATACGGTTTGAAACATTTTGTTATATCGCCGGATGAATCTGCTATTAAAAGGTGGAGTTGCGTCTCATTTATTGTTTTTGTAGGTGTGTGTGAGCTGTTGAAAAATGGATAAAACAATAGTAAATATATAATAGTTAAAAGGAATTTTCGCACTTACTTCCAGCGCATAGCCTCTTGAGCTTTCATTCTCTATCACTGAAATTTGCTGTCTCAACACAAGAGTATCAAAAACGCGGTTTCCACAACAAAAATCTTGAACGAGAGTCAAATGACAAAAGATTTACATAGCTAAACAAAACAATGGTTGCCAGGCGTAGCCAAAACATAACCATTGAAATGTCAAATTACCGTGGCACACATAGGCACCTATTGGCACTCATCGTATCGCTTAGAGGCACACTAAAAAAACGGGCACAAAGGATATTGTGCTAAGCGACTCACCCTTGTTCAGTTGGCTTAAGTTATCGCGAGTAGTCGCATTTTTCGAGTGATATTTCAAATTTCTAATAGTAGAAAAGAAAATGGCTGAAAAGCGTCACGACAGGTCTGTCTGTCATTCATGCAACCACCAGAGAGACGTTTCTTTTTGTTGGTAACAAAATATGTGCAGCTCTTTTTATTGTTTTCATACTATACGAATTTTCTTCCTTGCCAACAAATGCTTCGTGCTTTTGACAGTTGCCCTTGTGCAACTAATTACTAGGGAAACTTCACACAGAGAACAAATTAGTTTCGTTGCAGAAATAACGGATTCTTTCGTTAGTGCTACCTTCGATGTCGTTATATGAACTAACATTAATTCTCAGTGTAAGAAATATTCACGAAACCGAATGACCGAGAACTAGAAATGTGTTGTTTTTTATTTGGATGCCGATTTGAATTTCCTTATAAATACATACAATGTTTACTAGCCCATGATTATGTAAATTTCCTCTGATTCAAAGAAGTTACAAGGCATTCCACAAGACGTTTCACAGTTTCTCTGATAATTTAAAATGAAGAGCGAGTGCTTTATCACAGCGTAAAAAACAATCGTCATGTTCGATCACAGACACAGCCTGCTTCATAATTAATCTGAAATGAGCCTATGAGCCATTATTTGACTGACGTGCGGATATGCAGTTACACAAACGTAGTGAAGCTTTGTCCTATTTGAAGATGGAAGACCAGTGCGGTCGATGTTTTCGGTTTCCACGAAGTTGGTCGAACGAGGTATAGAGGTATGGGACATATATGGAAAGCATTACTCTTCTTCTGCAATGATGTGACGAATTATTAATTATTACACAATCTCAACGGCACCTGTTTGACATTCGGAGGTTGTTCGTTCATGAGATGGGGTGTATCCTTTTTGATTCAGATATCACATTATATTTGACATTTCCTGGTATGTTATGAAACAGATTCACCAAAATGAAAATATATGTTGTTCTCGCTATCTTTCTCTCACATATTTATTGCGGTTAATAAAACTCCTGTTATTGTATGAGATTAAAAAAAAACATTCTTTGAGCAGATAGACAGATAACTTGAGGCTAGAAGAGGTGATGTTTATTAGGAAAGATGGGAGAAGGAACAAATTAATAGTGTTTGCTTGTCTTATCTGAGAGTTGTTCCCTGTAGTCAAAAGTTCTCAAAGGTTGCTCCACTTAGTACTTGGCCACACAAAGTTAGGTAAGGTTTCATTCTGTTGGTAATTGAAGTGCAAAGAAAAAACCAATGAAAGATTTTTAGACCCAGAGCTTCATGTCAGTTTCCGTTAGTTCGTGTCCTAAAACCACCGATATTTCTTTATTATCGAGATTTTCAGCCCTGGGCTGGTTATTAATCTCTTGTTGTAGTTACTGAAATGCTTTTTGAGTATTTCCGTAACTTTTCCGGGGGTGAGATTTGAGCTCGTGACTTTGGCGTGAGAGGTATGGATGTTAACCACTACGCCGTGGTCGTTCTCAATAAATCGTATTTTGATTTCATGAAATTTGCATTTTTCTTCACAAATTTGCACCAAAAATTGAAATTCTGATATCTTTTGAAAACCACTCTAACTACTGCATCAATTTAAATGTAGATGCTACAAAAGTTTTCTTATAATTTCCTAAATTTTAACAACCAATTTTGCAGAATAAAGTGAGTTGATCCAACTTCACCCGAAAAGGCTATAACCGTTTATAGGCATTATATGTTGATACAAAAATAGCAAAGTACAGAAAGCCCCTCGACATGCGCGGATTCCCTTGATGGTGGTCTCAAATGATATATGGGCATTGACTTCTGTTTTGTCATCAGAAAATATTTCGTTATCCTTCGTATATATGAGGTTCCTTCCTTAAGCAAAGTTGTTCAATAGATCAAGGCCTTCAGGATGGTAAACTGAAAAATCAAGAATTATCTTACTACACTGAACATTTATTTTCGTTAAATAGCTTACTCTCGTTTCGTAAACATGGATTTTGTACATAGAACAAATGTCTCGTTTATAGTATGAAACATTCACGATGCTTTTTGTCTGGAGAAATGCTATTATTACACCTTTCTGTATAATGCACGAAATGAATTTCGTGAAGACCAGCCAATCGCTGCTTCTCTATTATCATACTCCTTGCATGTTGGTTTGACAGCTGGGATGGGCGGGAATAAGTTATTAAAGCACTGTTGAGAGTTATTACATCATAATCATTAATCACGTATCTTCTCACAAGTCACCATGGCCTAGTGAGATCAACAAAGGATTCAGTATCAACGCTTTCCAAAAATAGAGGATCGAATCCTATGTCAGAAACATGACAAAAAAAGCTGGACCAACTCCACATGGTTGCGCTTTTTGTTTCAATTGCATTTTGAGTCGATAAAGTAGGTCCTTCTGTCATTCTTGCAACCACCAGAGAAACGTTTCTTTGTAATGTGTAACAAAATATTCGTAGTTCTTTTTATTGTTATCGTACAATGCACGAATGTTCTTTCTGTTTCAACAAATGCTTCGTGGTTTTGACAGTTGTGCGTGTGCCATTAATTACGAAGGTAGCTTCATAAATAGTACAATTCAGTTTCGTTGCAGAAAACAACGAATAGATTTGTTAGTTGTACCTTCGATTTCGTAATATAAACTAAAATTCAATTTTCAGTGTACGCGACGCTGGTGTGCATTTATAACCTGAATCTCGAGATCCTTCACGGATAGCAAGTTGACGTTTTGGAAAAAGATGTTTGGTTTATTAAGGCCTTTCGAATGGTTTTAACATTAGTTCAGAATTCGTACGCTACTTGGCACTACATGTGAGCTTTGTGTATTACCTGTATTTTGATATCTAGAAACTTACTGTTTGCAGGAATGTTAGCTATCAGATAATGAGCTTGACTCAACAGTTCAGAATTATCTCACTCCGTGGCACTAAGGTGTACGTAAACAGACTGTTTAATCTGGATCAGCATTTCTGATGAATTTTCAGATTTCTTGCTTAAAACACTTCATCATTATTTGCCCAGAAGAACATGTGTGCAAACATTAATGCTAATGCTTATGCTAGTAGGACTATCAACGTGATCTCCCCTCTTTTTCCACCACTTCTTCAAATAAGATGGTATGTTGAATGATTTGCCGAATTTCTTCGATTTCTTTTCGATAATAGCTCAATATTTTTCGATGGGACAAATATTTGGACAATTTGGTGGGTTGAGTGTTTTTAAAACAACGGTAATGTCATACTGCTTATACGAAAAAATCGATGCATGTGAATTTGCGAAATTGTGAATTTGGGTTTTGAAAGTTTTTCGGTGGTGATTACTATTCGGGGTAGTCTAGTCCATCTGGCATTTCAGATAGTCCCGGTGTAATAGTTTTATAAAATTTACGTTTCGCGTTGTTTTCGAGTTGTCGTGGGGCATATTGCTTAAATGTCGTTTGTTTTCCAACTTTGTGAAGAAATAAAGAATTGTGCTACTGTTTCCGCATGTGATCCAACCATGGCTTGTACATATACTGCAAAACTGGAGATATAGCTCTACGCTCAATCATCTTGCTTTATTCTAAAGATTATGTTAATTTTTCGTTTTCCTTTCTCAAAGAATTGTCTCTTTTTTGGTTAAACTGCTTTGGTGACATTGGAGATGACGAGTTCCTCTTAGCCAGGACACTTCACGCCAGCCGAGTTTATTATTCGTATACGAGAGACACCTGGCAGGAACCTCATGTTTCCAGGTGGCTTGACAAGTATTAAGAATTGTTTTTATTTTTCTTTTTATAATTTTCAGCATTGCATAGTAATATATTCACGTGTTTTATTCATACTAGAAGTAAAATATCACTTGTAAAAGCAGATTCGTAGGGGATACCATGATATTTGCGTGGAATAACCGAAGTACAAGAACGTCACAAATGACATCCTGCCATTATATGCTGTATGTTGTTTAAAATCCATGTATTTGCAGGTTTCTTTTATGTTCAATTTCAGGTGGCTCGATCATACAAATATGTATGGTTTCTATGATATTTGTCTTGACATGATACGGAGCGTGTGAAATGGTATGTCTACGCATCCTTCCTGACCTGCAGATTCGTGGATTGCGTTGTGGTTCATTGTGGTATTCGTTTAAAACCAACTCGTTATAAGCCATCTTCTTTCTGGTTGATGCAACGCAGTGGCCGCTTTGACGTTTTTATTGTATCTTTGATATACTTTAAACATCAATAAAGACAGAAAAATAATTGGACATAATCTAGCCTAGGTGTTTCCAGGATCCTTTCTCTAACTGGCTGCGTCTGTATTGCATTAGATCTGTGGTCATCTAGTGAAGTCAGATATATTGTGTTCACACATTTATCTATTTATTACATTCTCTAACTTTTATTGTGAATACAAATACTAATCTTTCTAGGTCGTAATGATTAATAGTACAGTAGCTACAACTGCTTTAGTAGAAAGGGTGATCAAGTAAGCTGCAGATTCTCTAATAATTGCTTGCCTTTCTCATATTATTATTAATAAACAATAAATTAAACAGCTGATTAACAGTTAAATTATGATCATAAATAAGAATTATTGTATGAGATGAGATATACTGCAAATGATTTTAGCGGTGCAAGGAGACGAAACAGCACATCAAAATTTTAGACGTACTTTTTGTTATGTAAATTATAATTTCAGATCATTCATAGAGCTCCTGAGTATCGTAAAAAAATAATCTCGTTGCCACGATGCATTTTCCAAACTTTCAGGTTCATTATTGATAAGCAAATCCTTCTACAATTGCAGCAGGACAAAAATATAATATCCCTGCAGTAAACTGTATATACTATTCCATATTCAATTTTACATTTATATTATTATCATGCCATTTTTACTCGGATTTTTATGATTTATTTCAATATTATTTCATTATTTTTTATCACGGAGCGTATGGTACGGTATGTCCACGCATCCTTCCTCCCCTGTAGGTTCACAAAATGTTTTGGTGCTCAAATCTATTCATTTGAATCCAACCCATTTTACAGAATCAACTTTTGCGGTTAATGCAACGCAGTAGGCCTGGCCGCTTTGACGCTTGTATCATGTCTCTGATATGGTGCAAACATCAATATTGACAAAAAAAAATAAAATTGGGCGTTATCTAACCTAAATATTTCCAGGATGCTTTCTCGTACTGGCTGCGTTTGTATTAGATTAGATTAGATTAGATTAGATTAGAACGGTAATATAATTCTGCTTATACCGTTCCATGACATCCCGGCTGTAATGACAGCTGGGTAAGTAAGGACATACTTAAGGGACGGTCGTTCGATTGAATGAATGGCAAAATTCGCTTCTGACGACACTACTCCTTGTAAACCTGTCTGTTCAAAGTCGCTCTAGTGCACTATAATACGAATAGCCCAATGTTGCGATCAAAATCGATAACTCGAAAACCATTAACTTTAGACAACTGATGTATTTGAAAGATTTATTCTTATAAATAAGATCTCTCTCTAAGTTTGTGTGGTGACTAGGGTGGTCCTTTTATGTTCATAATTAAAATTCTAACGTTTTATTCTTCTGATTTTGAATAGGTTTTACTCCCAAAGGGTAAAGGATAATATAATTTAATAAAACTGGTTAAAAATTATTTTTATCTCATTTACTTATCATTTTATACGTGTTTTTATTAGTTTATTAGTTTTTTTTTTTTCTATTCATTAGGGTAACATATTGTCAGATGAATTATTTTAAGTATAGGAAAGGCTTGTAAGATGGAACATGATTCGTTTTTTGCTCGTAACATGTATAATTTTTATTTTTTCGAGGATTTTTCGAAAGAAGAATTAAAGAACTCCAAGTTTGCCCACGGAACTGATTATTTATAGTCATCAAAAAAATGTATGGACTTTTTTCGAAATCAATTGAAAATTGCAATTTAAAAAAATGTTTTGTTATATTTCAATTTATTATTGATTCCATGGCATTTTTAAATATAAAAAATGTCATTCTAATGTTTTAAAACGAAAAAATGTGTTTAATCGTACAAGCTCAACAGTGTTCCATCTCACAAACATGACGCCAGAAACACAAAACATCAAAAAATTGTTTCACTTTACGATTTGTTTAGAAATGCATTTGATCATAAAAAAAATCAAAAATGTTAACCTTTCGATATCGATGGGAAATTTCCACTTACAAAGCAGAAGAATAATTGCTATTTTAATTATTCCACCACTTTCAAACAATGAAACCTGGAAAATTGTAGAATAGTAAAAAAATGAGGTTAACACTTGTCAGCGCGATCGTGTTGCCACTATGAATGTCAAAAGTGGCGCTGTTCCATCTTACAAGCCTTTCCTCTACAAATAAAAAATATACAAAATGCAAATACAAATAACAGTTTGCCTAATATTCTTTAGGTCAGGACGTAGAAATAACAAAAAAAATTTTCGCTGTAACATATATGTTTTATCTCAATTTGAAATGATTTTAGGGCATCAAAGGACGCCAATTTGAAGATGCAAGATTGTTGAAGGTTATTTTATATAAAAAAAAAATGCAGAGGTTGAAGTTTAAAAATAAACGTTTTTAAAGATATCTTTCTCAATGATTTGCAAATATTTCCCACACGGAATACATGAACTGAAAGTAAAAAAAACTTTCATCTACAAGACCTTTGCAAAATCAGTTGTCCTCTTCTGTCCCCTTGTGGAGTAAAACATATTTTTAAAATTGGCAGCTTCGCATTTTTTCTGCATAACTTTCAATCATCAGCATCTACAATTATCATCAAAGTGCGTATTAACGTGAGATTTTTATTAAAATGTTTAAAATTTTATGTTTATCCATCTCTATCTATTTATCAACATTTATATGACAATCAAACAAACAGAGTACATTCAAATTGTTGCACTGTGATGAGTGATAATGCTTAACAGATGGGTGATTCAATTGATTCATTTTATTGACGTCTCTTCAAACTGTAGGTCTGCTGAGGACGTTTTAGTTCATTCGAGACGGATGAACAGATGGAGGTACTGTGCTAACGTCGAACATGAGAGTATCCACTATGTGCTCCATCTGTGGCAATACTTCCAACTAATAAACATATGAATTAATTGTTTAAGAAGCTGCAATAGGCTGTCTGTTTGCCTTAATTGACATATTTACATTTGTTTATTTTCATTACTTTATTTTTATTTATATATTAACATGCAGCTAAAATGCGCGTCCTTTTATGTCCTAAAAGTCATTCAAACAAAGTTTTAAAACTCAAATTGAAATAAAAATAAGAAGGAGAAAAAAACCTTTTTTTTTTTTATTTTCAACCCTAAGGAAAGTTAGAAAAACGGTAAACAAACGATACGAAGATGAAAAAGAAGTTCGAATTGTTCAGAAAAGTTTCGTTAAAATGAATTTTCTTCAATTCTGTAGGATTAAAAATATCTCTTAATCTTAAGAACAAAAAGTTAGAATTTTTATTATAAACATAAAAGGACCACCCTTGTAACCATCCAAACCAAATCAAAGATCTTATTTTTATAAATAAATCTTTCAAAGACATCATATGGCTAAAGTTAATGATATTCGAGTTATAGATTTGTCACGAAATGTGGATATTTGTACCATAGTGCAGTGATGAAAACCATTTTTTTCTTTCCACAACTTTCCGCATCTGCCTTGTCATATCATCAACTTGCGAGCAAACTTGTCTGCATACACAAATTTGAATCTGCCTGGAGCATCACGCTTGCGTTTAAATAGACCACTTAATACTGAAAAAAGATGTATATTAAGAGATGAAACTTGTTCAAAGGAAATTACCAAAATGATTGGCATGTATAAGGAAGTTCATTTTCGACAAACATATTTTATCTTATCACATATTCTAAACAACTCATGAATAATAAGTTTAAATAAAAAGAAGGGAAAACAAAATATTTTAGAGTAAATTTGTTTGAAAAAAAATAATATCAATCAAACGGTTATATAAGTTTTCGCAGATGCTTTTTTAACAATAGCACATACACTAAAGGATGTTGAAAATGTTGTAAGGATACTTTAGATAGAATAAAAGAAAATAGGTCTACAGATAAATAAACAAAAGAGCCAAGTTATGATAAAAGAACCAATGTCAGACAGATGCCTTTCCGAAAACAGTAATGATAGATAAAGAGGAGTATGATGAGATAAACGATATAAAGTACCTTGGAACATTAAACATCAAACAGACCACAAACAACAAAGAATATATGTAAGTTAGCAGTAAGTAGTAGCAAAATAATGATAGAATTTATTAGGAGATAGAAACCATCGAGGAACCTAACAAAACTAATGCATAAAATAGTAAATTCTCCTGCTCAAACTTACGGCCTTCAAGCAGCAACGTTTCTCAACTGTGATCTGACCATTTCTCCATGCACTATAACATGAATCAATTTGGTATATGAACGTCACCCCAATTCTGGAACTGGTAGGAACTTGGATTGGCTTCGATTACGCGTTGGTCGTTCTTACCTTAAAAGCTATTCCCTGCTCAAAATAAAGATAAAGATAAAGATAAAACCGATCAACGAGTCCCTACGTTGTGTTCTATACAGGCTCGCCTGTTGAAGTGGCATACTTGGTCCGTCCTACAACCTACCCCGCAGTGGGATGTTAGGCAAAAATTGACGTCCATGGTTCGAGTTCCACTGTACACATGTCCTTTTCGCTCAATTTTTCCAAATAAAAACATCTGTTCTATTTCCAACCTCTGCCGCACACTGACGGGACTTTCAACACTTTCTCTTCATATCTTTCATTCTAGCCAAAACAATTATGTTCACTCTTGGTGCCTCATGGTGATGAGCGAACATCTCCTTCTACATCATAATCGTTACTCCACGCACGGAGAATACATAACATAACAATTAATGTATGCAATTTTTCTTATTATGTTTGACGTAATACAAACGGGTCATCCGTGAAGAATATAATTCAGAAAAGGTCAATTAAGTTTAATCTAAAGCGTACTGTACTGTACTGTGACTGCTAAATAATTGAACATTATCGACTCCTGTCCCAGGACTACAATAACCCATTATTCACAGTTAAAATATTTTACCCCGCTGGTAGCAACAATGTATTTAAAAATCCAATCAAGCTCCAACTACATCAAAGTTTCCTCCAAAAATCAAGCCTCGCAGTCACCAGCATCATACTGAAAGTCCATAATTGAAAAGTTTATCCGAATATTGCCAAACTATCATCAAACGACAAATGGAAATCGAGTGAGAGACAGAGGAATAGAGAGACCGAGAGCTTGACCACATACAATAACGAGCTAGTCACACTCACTCACTATCAAACAGCCATGTGCACTCTAGTGAACTTTGTCAACTGACCTCAGCTGCATTGGAGGCGATATGCGCATCAATCAAATTTTATCGGCAAACCACAACAAACCTCACTGTCGATTTGGTGAAATAACGACATTTGGTAGGAAAACTGTGCATATGAAACGAACATTGATGCAAGGGTGAGCCGATTTTGTGAACGGTTATTCGAATTGGTTTGCTTGATATGAGAATTGATTTGAGCTTTAGTTTTGCGATTGCAAAAATTCGGATGATCAAATTGCTTCCTGAAATTTTAATCTGCTTGGATGTCAAAGTCAAACATAAACCTACTTTGCTCAGAAAATCTATGCCTACGAGCGAATTGTATTTAGCTAATGGAATCCTTTTCGTAAATCGCTCCTTTTTCTCAGAAGATAGAATCCCTTTGCATCTGAAAAAAATCCAGGATTGGGAAAACTGGTCTAATGAACTGCAACACAGCTATTCCCTGAACAGAACGAAAGATCTTTTACCGGTTAAGCTCCATCTAGTTCGTCTCCATCTCTTTTTTTCCTGCCCCACCCAAATCCGTTTTGCATATTTCTTCTTGCTTCCAATGCTTTGCAACAGAGTTTTTTCCTCCTGCGACAGGATGAAAGGTAAACCAATACAGGTGTCATCACCCAAAGTAGAACTTTTTTCAACATTCTCAGCTCGTTCGAAAACGATCCCATTCCACAGCCATCAATGTGTGCTTTTCTAGCCAATTAGTTTTCCACTTGGAATGGTCTGAAAGTTTCCGATTCATTTCACGAATCGAATACACCTTTTCGTGTTTACTCTTTTTAATTGGTTTCACCAGCGGACAAACGTTGTGCATACGATGACTTTCATGATGCTGGTGCGAATTTTGTTTTGTTATTTTATTCGGCTGAAATTCGTTGAATTGATGTGCAATTATTTGGAAATAATGGTCGGGTTGCAACATAATGGATCGGGTATGGTTAACGGGGTGTGAATTAAAGATTCGTCACATGTCTTTGAGAAGTTTTTCAATGACATTGTTATTTCTTGGTTAACTTAAAGGACGTTTCAAATTTAAAAAAAAATCGAATTAATACACAAATAGCGGGACCTGTAAGTTACTTTCACGAATAACATCACTGGAAACTTCTTAAAGTTTTACGGAAAAATGGCCTGAATATGACCAATTTTGGTTGCTAAATTTTATAATGAATGAATTTTTGGTTGAATCTTCATGTATTATAAGATGTCGAACAATGGTTTTTCGATCTAGTTCAATATTAGTCAAGTCCTCTGGGCTACTGAACAAGTCTGGATGTGTCTAATATGTCAATGACACATTTAATAGAACCACCATTGTACTTATCTGTGAATTTTCATGTTATTTGAGGTTTCGCAAGATGGATTCTGTTGGCGGATTTGATTAAAACGCGGGCTCTCTCCAATATTATCGTCGAGTAAGATCGGTATCGCCCAAAAGCAAAACGACGTGACGCAGTGCGGCAATTTCCTTGCACCACGGAACCCGAAACTGCCATATGAAATCACGGTTCAACTAGTATGCCGAAGAGCACGCCACCAAGGACTGTGCCCCGTTGGAAGATGGTGCCCCCCGATGGACAAGTGTGCGGAGTTTTTGGCGATCCACAAGTGGGCGTCTTCCAAGTCTCGGCTTGGTCAACGCCGTCCGCCACCTCCGATGGACGAGGCCAGTCAGCCTCCGTTCAGCAACGATTCGCGGAAACCACCACCGTCTAGGCTGGTACAATTTGGGTTGCAGTACCTCCACGCTCTTCGACTTGGAGCAAATGAAGGAGTTCGTCCAACAACTGTATCGTCAACTACGTTCCTTCTGCTCAAAAAAGGATCAGCTCAAAGTCACCACATCCGTAACATGCATATTCAAGGATTCTTAATCGGAATGCTTGTTCCATCCGGAACGCAATCATTAAGCTCGGTGACTTCCTTAAAAGATAGGACATCGACATCGCCATTGTCACGGATACGCACCTCAAGCCAGAGCTAAGCTTCTCTATCCCAGGCTACCGGATTGTGCGACTTGATAGTTGTAACTCTGATGGAGGAGGAGTCACGATCGCTCTGCGCAACAACATCAACTCCTGCTTCCAAGCGTTTAGCTGCAGTTTATCGAAGCCATCGGAATTGAAGTCATATTTGCCGTCGGCCCTATTACCATAATTGCGGCCTATTGTCCCAAGCATGCGGTCCTACGAAACTACATTTGCAAGCTAATTTGTAGGCAGGGGCAGTTTATCATCGCCGGCGAGCTGAATGCGAAACATGATACCTGGGAAAACACCCGGCACAATCGAAACTACACCCTTCTTCAGCAGGACCTAGAAGAGAGCCATTACCGGTTGAACAGATCCAAGCCCCACTTTCATCGATATCTTCCCAACATGAGGAACCACATTGCCCAGTGGGTCGTACACCACAATGTCAGCTCGGACCACTATCCAGTGGTGGCCAAAGTTAGCTCCTTGGTCAACCGACGTTGGGTCATCAGGCGGAACTAGTACCGCGCCAGATGTGAGAGTTGACGACAGCATCGATTTCGAATTGCACCTTGAGTCAGTTGATGACATTGTTACCGGTTTGGTTCCTCTACCCGACCAAGCCGGTTCCGAGCAGAAAAGCAGGAGATATTTAAGAGAGTGAGAAATAGGAATAGTAGAGTTCGTCATAAATGCGTTCAAACTGTATAACAGTTACTTGCATAGAAGTTTGTATAATTAAAATAATTAGATACTCTAGGTAAGATGATTCACCACACCAATGGTCAAATTGATATATTGTAACACACTGCTACACAAATATTGTGACACACTTCCACAACCCAAACCCGTAACGGGAAGCAGTAAGGATAAGGTGGGCATTGGAATTGAAAAGAGGGTATGGACGAGGGGTGGTGGACATTTGGGAAAGAGGAGAAGAGGTTCTCGGATTACAAGGGAAGCAACTGGGACAAGAACAAGCGAAAGGTCTTTTCTACTTAAGCTGTCTTGCTAAGCAGAGCTAAAATCTAAAACATCAAAGTACTTGGAACTAATTTGTATTGGCAAAGTGAAAGCCATACTATAGTTAAATAGTAAAGTCAGAAAGAACCTGCATATAGATATTGCGAAATCGTAATCAGGTATGCCATTATGATCCACCAAACCCAGTAGCAAACTCCCAACATTAGAGTGTGTCGTCAGATGCACCAATTCCACAAGCGTCCATGGTTCGCTGGGAAAACGCGCGTGCCAGAGGTTTCCAAGCGACACTGATCATCCGATCGAGCCACGCTGTGACGTCCATCGGGCGACGAGTGACCACTCCAATCAAACCTTGAGCAGGATCGGAAACCTTGCCACGACAGCCGTCGGGCAAAGCTGCGATTAACATCGAGCTACCGCATATCCCGGGAACGTAATCCCAAAACCCGCCACGACACCCGTCGGGCAACGAGCCGAGCGCATCCACCAAGCCACCCTTGATCAGGCGACCGCCGCCGAGAAACCCCACCGCAGCAGAATCCCGCCATCGCTGGGCAGCTACACGACCACACACACACACACACACACACACACACACACACACACACACACACACACACACACACACACACACACACACACACACACACACACACACACACACACACACACACACACACACACACACACACACACATACACACGAAGGGTGGACTCATCAGGAATTGCGGCTATCCGAGTGATGGGCAGATTCCCTATCCAAGAGGTGGTAGACAGTTCAAGCGAAGGTTTCGTAATCGTCAAAATTAATGGGATCTTTCTGTGCAGCTGTTACGCATCCCCACGGTGGACTCTGGAGCAGTACAACCGGATGTTGGACGCTCTCACAGAGAAGCTGATCGACCGAAGACCGGTAATCATTGGAGGCGCCTTCAATGCTTGGGCAGTGGTATGGGGAAGCAGACTGACTAACCCCAGAGGGTACAGTTTGCTGGAAGCGTTGGCGAAGCTGGACATCAGGCTGTGCAACAAAGATACCGTTAGTACATTTTGCAGAGATGGCAGGGAGTCTATCATCGACGTCACGTTCTGCAGTCCGTCGCTGGTGAGGAGCATGAACTGGAGAGTTTGTGAGGACTATACACATAGTGATCACCAGTCTATTCGGTATAGTGTTGGAACACGAATGCAGACGGTAAGAGAGATAAGGACTAGCGGGCGGAGATGGAAGACGAAGGACTTCGACAAGGATCTTTTGATTGAAGCACTTTGCGCAGACAGCGGCGCTACAAATCTTGATGCAGATGAGTTGACAGAAACTCTGGCGAGGGCTTGCGATGCGATGATGCCAAGGAGATTGGAGCCAAAGAACAACCGGCGGTTAAATTACTGGTGAAACGAAACTCTTGCTAGTCTTCGTGCTGCTTGTCTCAGAGCTAGAAAACGCTTTCAGAGAACAAGGTCTGAAACGGTCAGAGAGGAACGTAAGATAATCTTCCGTGAAGCTAGAGCGGCCTTCAAACGGGAGATTAAAATCAGCCAATCCAACTGCTTCAAGGAGTTGTGCCGGGAAGCTGACGATGACCCTTGGGGCAACGCTTGTCGGGTCGTAACAGCGAAGATCAGGGGTCCAGTGACGCCAGCGGAAATGTGCCCGGATAAGCTGAAGATCATCGTGGAGGGACTTTTCCCGCAGCATGATTTGACGACGTGGCCGCCAACACCATATGAAGATGAAGACCGAGTAACCATTGCAGGCATGCAAGTCTCCAACGACGAGCTGTCATTAGTGGCGAAAGGTCTGAAGCTGAAGAAAGCTCTGGGTCCTGATGGCATTCCAAACGTGGCTCTTAAAACTGCGATACTGGCGTTTCCAGATTTGTTCAGGATGGTGCTGCAGAAATGCCTAGCAGATGGTTACTTTCCGGATAGGTGGAAGATCCAGAAATTGGTGCTGCTGCCGAAACCAGGGAAACCGCCGGGGAATCCAGCATCGTATAGGCCCATATGCCTGTTGGATACACTGGAGAAGCTTCTGGAAAGGATTATACTTAATCGACTGACACAGTTCACGGAGGGCGAGACCGGCTTATCTGAAAAGCAGTTTGGATTCTGAAAAGGGAGATCGACGGTGGATGTAATCAGGACGGTCATTGAAGTTGCAGAGAGAGCGTCCAAGAAGAAGACGTGTGGCAATCGGTTCTGCACGGTAGTAACGATCGACGTCAAAAACGCTTTTAACAGTGCCAGCTGGGAGGCCATCGCCACAGCGCTGCATGGTATGCAGGTCCCCCACTTCTTGTGTAGAATCCTCCTGTAGAGTTACTTCCAAAACCAGATTCTGGTCTACGAAACGAACTCGGGGCAGAAGTCGATTAGGGTTACGGCGGGCGTTCCACAAGGCTCCATACTCGGCCCAACGCTGTGGAACATAATGTACAACGGAGTCCTAAAACTGAAGTTGCCAAAGGGCGTGAAGATCTTCGGGTTCGTGGATGATGTCGTCCTCACAATAACCGGAGAGTCGCTGGAAGAAGTAGAAATGCTGGTGGCGGAGACGACCGACGCAGTTGAAAACTGGATGAATGCAGTCAAGTTGCAGCTTGCTCACCACAAAACGGAAGTGATGCTAGTCAGCAACTGCCGAAAGATCCAGTGGATGCAGATTACCGTAGAAGGGTACGTCATACCGTCCGTGCGGGTTTTAAGACATCTAGGAGTGATGATCGATGACCGGTTGAATTTCAACACCTATGTAGACGTTTCCTGCGAAAAGGCGGCTAAAATGGTCAGTGCGCTTGCAAGGATCATGCCGAACGTCAGTGGTCCGAAAGGCAGTAGTAGGCGACTTCTGGCGGCCGTATCATCCTCGATACTGCGGTACGGCGTTCCAGCATGGAGAGCCGCGCTCAAAACGAAACGTAACCGCAGGAAGTTCAACAGCGTGTTTCGTCTGATGTCAATTAGAGTTGCGTGTGCGTACAGAACCATCTCGTTGGAGGCAGTTTGCGTTATCACCGGGATGATTCCAATCTGCGTAACCCTAGCAGAGGATACCGAATGCTATCAACTGAGAGGAACCAGTAATGTGAGGAAGACGGTAGGCTAGACCATGGTCAAATGGCAGCAGGTGGGACAACGCGGAGAATGGAAGTGGACCCACCGGCTCATCCCCAATGTGTCGACGTGGGTGAACAGGGAGCATGGAGAGGTGAACTTTTACCTCACACAGAGATTGTTTATTTATTTATTTATTTCGTCAAGCAATGTAGACTACATACAATGGTTACAGTGTTCTACTTACATACTATACATAATTTCTGTTGTCTTTTAGACGACATTTTATTTGTTCTTTAGACATAGTGATGCCGATGATTTCTGCAATATGATTATACTGGCGCATCATTCGATTAATGGGGCCATTTTTTGCATAATTAGTTCTGTATGACTTTTCTAAGAATAATTTCCGTGTTCTAAGATGCCGACTGGGACTATAAAAGTTCAATTGCGAGAGTAGTTCTTCTGATTTTATGCGTTGTGAAATAATGTCATTGACGTAGAAAAGCATTGCAGATTCGCGGCGTTCTTTAAGTGTCTGTAAATTGATAAGCATGCAGCGTGCTTCATAAGATGGTAGTGGAAATACAGTCCAATTCAATTTCTTAGGGCATATAAAAGAAATTGCTTTTGGACGGATTCTATGCGTTCGTCGTGTATGGAACAGTACGGGTTCCATACTAGGTTGCAGTATTCCAGAATTGGCCTGACATATGTAATGTATAATATTTTAATAGTATATGGATCTTGAAAATTGTGACTGAACCTCTTAATGAAGCCCAGCATGCTATTTGCTTTACTTATAATAGTATTGTAATGTTCTACAAAAGTGAGTTTAGAGTCTAGGGTAATGCCTAAGTCCCTTACTATTTTGCATGTTTCTACTTTTTGGTTTCCTAAAAATATTTCCGTACGAGGTGTTTCGATTTTTCTGCTAAATACTATTGAGTTACATTTTTCACGTTAAGTTGAAGTAAGCTTTTGCTACACCATGTGTTGAATAAGTTAATTTCGTTCTGAATTCTTCTGCGTCACTAGGATTGTTTATTTCCATGAAGAGCTTCATGTCATCTGCATATATCAGTATTTGGATTTTTTTAAGTATGTAGGAAATGTCGTTTATGTACAAAATAAAAAGAAGTGGGCCTAAATGTGAACCTTGGGGGACCCCGAGGTGACAGAGATAGGTTCTGAAAGTTTATTTTGAAAGCGAACAATTTGTTCGCGATGCGTTAAATATGACTGCAGCCAATTTAACAGTCCAGGTTCCATTCCAATTGTTTGCAATTTGAAGAGTAATAATGGTATGTCGATTCGGTCAAAGGCCTTACTGAAGTCAGTGTAAAGTGCTTCTACGTGCTTGCCATTGTCCATTGCATTCAAAATAAAAGTTACAAATTCAAGAAGATTAGAAGTGGTTGAGCGACCTTGAAAAAGCCGTGCTGTTTGCTTGTAATTTGATTTTTTACTTGCTGAAAAATATTTTCATTCACGAGAGATTCAAAAGTTTTGGGATGCAAGAGATAATGGCAATTCCACGATAGTTGCGGATGTCTGATTTCATGCCTGATTTGAAAATCGGAACCAAATAAGAAGATTTCCAAATGGTGGGAAATGTTCCGCTCTTAGAGACATATTAAAGAGAAGTTCTAAAGGAGGGCAAGATTCGTCTGAAAGGTTCTTTAAAAATACGGGTGCAATACTGTCTGGGCCTGGTCCCTTAGAAGCGTCCAAGTTTTTAGTGCATTGAGAATTTCATGAGAGGTAATTGATTTACAGATATATTGTTGGAAAATTCAGGAATGAATGCAAAGAAGTCACGATCACGGTCTTCTTCGGAGAATGTAGTGTATACTTTGGAAGAAATCTGCAAAAAGCTTGCAGATTTCAGAAGGATTATCACCTACATTTCCGTCAAAATGCATTCTGGGGAAATTGCTATTTTTCATTTTCGTTTTTACATAACTGAAGAAATTCTTAGGACATGATTTGACTTCAGTTTCGACTTTACGATTATATTCTTCATGTGCAGAATTAATGGCCGTGTTAAGTTGGTTGCATATGTCATAATAGTTTTGCAAATTTGTGCTAGAGTTTTGCTTTTTATATAATTTGTGTGCTTTTTGTTTTTTGTTCTTTAAATGTTTCAAATGTGGATTGAACCACACTGGTAATTTATTGTTTTGGGTTCGCCTTCTTCTTTTCATTGGTACAGTTTCTGAAATAAGGTACTGAATAATTGAATGAAATTTGCCTACTTCAGTGTTGACATTTCCTTCAATACTTATTATATTCTGTCAATTTATTGTACATAGTCTACGTTTTGCTTCTTCGTAATTTGCTTTTTGATATTCCGGCACTTCCTCGAAGTCCCAGTCGTTGGGGTGTGAGTATTATGTACGAAGATTGAATATTCAATTGCTGTGTGAAATACTTCATTTTTCCATAGAGGTGACAATGAAGTACCACACAAAAGTCTTCAGTGCAGTTCGTAAATAAGAGGTCTAAAAAGCATTTTGCTGATTCTTTATATGATTAATTTAGTGCAAGCCAAAATGTGAAATTTGGTCGAATAGGAATTGTAAAGTTTCGTCTTCGCCAACGACTGGGAGTAGAATTGATTCATTTTCGATGTCAGGGATGAAGTTCGCATTCCGTTTATTAAAGTCACCATAAATATGCAGTTTTACTTCCGGTTCCATATTCGACGTGATAATTTCGACATTTTGAAAAATAATTCGAAAGATTGTTTATTGGCATGTTCGGGTGGGAAATACACAGATGCAAAAATATGTGTTTCATCAGCAATGAGTGCTTTAACCCAAACATGCTCAAATTCTTTGTGCTTGATAGTTTTTAGTTCTTGAGAAGTAAAGTCTGCATTGATGGCAATGAGAACTCCACCTCCAGATTTTTATTGCTATGTTGCAAATTACGGTCATGCCGGAATACATTAAATTTATTTCCAAAAATTTCTTCGCTTTTACGCTTTCATCCCAGCTTGTTTCTGCTGCCAGAATAACGTTGAAAGAAGAGGCTAGAAGTTTTTGCTGAATTTCTTCATTTTGTTGGCTTTTCATGCGATTGAAATTTTGGCAATATACCAAAATTTCAGTCGCATTCTGTTGAGAAGGCGAAGACAGTTTTGGAGGATTAATCATACTTACAATACTATTAAATGATACTTCTTCCAAAGGGCGCGTTAGTGTTTCCGAAAATTTGAAGGGTTATAAACTTTCAGGGCGGCCTCCCTACTACGCTGCAGTCGTTCTGTACGTTCACTAGACAGGAACGCTCGATGTGACTGAAGGTCTGCCAAGGCGTCATTGCGTGGATTCCTAGTTCTGCATGGACGTCCAGGAAAATTTCGCGCAAGAATTTTATGTCTGTTGGTAGTCCTTCGGCTGCTAGTATTAATGTTGCACTAATTTTTGTGATTCCGCGAATGCATACGGAAGGTGGTTGGTCATGCAGGAATGAAAGGTAGGTCCGCACTAAGTCCATAATTTTAGGGTCCCGTAGTCGCGCCTTCAGAAAGCGTTGGTCGCCAGATGCTGATTGTTCCGTCAGTCTGACTATAGGCGGCCGCATTGGGTCCAAAAGCGGTGGATGATCAGCTGATTGCTGCGTCACGCTTACTGCCAGGCGGTGGGCGCATAGTGTAAAATGACCGGCTAGGTATAGAATTCGATTCCCTGATATGTTGATGTGTCGGTATTTTCGATGGTGCTTGCTTCAGTATGTTGTTGTGTCTGGTTTTCTGCTCGGTATGGGTTGATTGTTTCACCTTTTGAAGTTGATAAGTTTTGATACCGAGAGGGCTGCAATTGGGTGGTCAGTGGACGTTGGTGGCTGGAAAATTGAACCTTGCAGTAGCCAGTAGTTCTTTGTCAGATTTTTGTGTGTGTCTTTCATTTCCTGGAAGTTTTTATTGGGTTTGTTGTCATAGTCTGACGTCTGTTGTGGATGGATTGTTGTTTTTACTTTTTCTGATGCGTTTGGCTTTTTCAGCAGCTTTTTCCTGTAGCCTACGAGCCCGCTGTTTGGCGTCTACTTGACCAGTCTTGCTTCCAATGCCATTTATGACCCAAAAATCGCCATCCAGGAGATGTATGTTCTTTCGAAATGACAGTATTGTGTACTGACGATCTTTCAGCTAATTCTCTCTTCCAGCGTCTTCTGATGTGGCTTTGTATTGTTGGTTGCATTGATCTGAAGGCTAGAAACAGCCCCAGACACAAATTTCACTTCTTCCAGAATTTCCTGAAGCTTTGAGTCATCATAGTAGAGTGGGAGGTGATGACGATTTCGGCATCTTCGATAAAAGTGCCATGTCATTTGATATGCTTAATAGCCGTTCGTCAAAATGTTCTTTAATTTTTTGCGCCATCGTGGAATTCCGATTCGCTGATGCTGGCCATGGTCGTGCAGAATGCGTAGGTCACACGACTTTATATGCTGACCGACTGTGCTGCTTATATTTTGATTATTTTCAATTGTTACTGCCAACGTTCCTTTCACGTCTTCAAGCAGGTGTTCAATACTTTCGAAGAGTTCTGATACTATGCAGAATTTTTTCAGGTCAGCAGCAATACGATGGTTCGCGTCTCGTTTGAAAGCGGATTGCATCCACAAGTTGTTCCTGTTGATGAAGCAGCTTCCTCACGTCGGCTTCCTTCCGTAAAATGAGTTGGGCAGTCAGCACACAAAGGCACCATAAATGCGGGTGATGAAATGCTCACGTTGTGCGTTGCACACCGACGCAGGCAGCATGGTATTTTTTTGTTACAAAATTCGCACTTCCATAGAAAGCGGTCGTCGCTAATGCTGCACGATTTAACACCACACGGCATAATTAGTTTTTATATAAAAATGTTCTACGCGATTCGATTTACAAAGGCCAGTAAGACCCGCACGCGACGTTGTCAAAAAGGTAAAAAAAAAAAAGGTAAATATACAGTTCCTGTCCGGGCACGGCTGTTTTCGCCAATACCTGCACCGGTGTGGTCATGCATCGTCACCTTTCTGCCCGGCGTGTTTCAACGTAGAGGAGACTCCACAGCACGTGGTGTTCGACTGTCCGAGGTTTACGGAATTGCGAAGGGGAATGCCTGCCCCAAGGCCGGATAATATCGCAGAGCGAATGTGCAACGAGGAAGACACGTGGAACGCGGTAAGCAGAGTCGTGACGCAAATACTGTCGGAGCTACAGCGTAAATGGAGACGGGACCAGCAAACAAACGCCGGTTCTGAGGAGTATCCAACGCAGTGAGCAGTGTTCGGCTTTGGGTCGTCGGGGCACCGGTGAACCGGAAGTCTTCTGCCAACCGGAATCGTCGGGCCGACCTCGGCACTCGAACAGCCAGCCCGCTGAAGAAAGAAGAAAGAAGAAGAAAATGTTTCGGGTATGTAGGGCACCGCCAGTGCGGACGTCATCAACCACCTGAACAGGCGGACCACCTCTGCAACCCAAAGACGAAGTCGGCGCAATGCGCGTTAGCGTCCCCTGTGATAATCGCCGGCACCATCAGTGCGGAAGTTTCCTTCACCGGAACTGGTGGACCACCCTCGACGCCGGGGGGAAGCAGGAGGATTCGAGAGATGGATACAACGTAGCAGCGAAGCAGTGGATCATCCAGCCAGTCGGCGAACTAGCCTTAGCTAAGGGTCCGAATTTTAGAAGAAGTGCATGAGCACAGCCTTAAATTACCTTAAATTTCTCGTTGACTGGTAAACAGGGTATTGAAATCAAATTCGATAACGTGAACCACATTTTCTGCGGAACACATCGTTACATCTGTGTTCTTACTAGAGCGCGTACACCGAATAGAGCAAATAATTTGCGATCATTGTCCTAAATAGTTGCTCGCGAAAAAACTCTAGGTTTCCTTTTTTTATTTTTTTTAACCCCTTTCATCACATTCTTCTACGCCTAAGTAGTAAAGAATAAACTTACGATTCACAGACATCATTATCGCACACACGAGATGCAATGAACACTACAGTTCTAACTATCTTACAAACTAACCGCATTTTGTAAACTCGCTGGCACTACTACACTTGATTCAAAGAAGATTTGAACATAGGCATCAGATATTTAAACAGTCGAATATAACTTTTGGCGATGTTAAACTTACAAATGCAATGACGCGGCATAATGAAAAGATATGTGCTAATTGACGCTTACATTCTCACCAAATCATATCACGTTGAATCACACCAAACACTCTATTACACCAAAGAATAACTTGCACAGGCAGCAATACCGCAGTGATTTTGACGTATCTCTGATCTCCTCACGTAGTACCCCACGAGTTCTTAACCAACCAGTAGTCTTGTCCTTCTTCATCGGTACCGTATCTGACGGCTAGTCTTGACCATGGTCCAGATTTTCAGAATCACATTGCGGTTCGTAGTACACACCCTCCGAATAGAACTGGAAATATTCGTGCGAAGCATCAATAGCGACAGAGACTGGGCCAACGGTAGCGAGAGCTTCTTCGTCTCCTTGTGGAATGTCTACGAAGCCCTTATCGGTGACACCAACTGCTTCCGGATTGAAATGACAAGTGTCATCGATGGCCTCGTACGGGTAAGTTTTCTCCCTATCAACTCCAGCATTATCCTTGATGTACTGCAAGGCAAAGTCCATCATACAACCGTTGCAGCCATTGTTTCCGTACTTGCCAGAACAATCAACCAGGTTTTGCTCTGACAGAGAGACCAGTGTAGGGGTTTTGCGGAAATGTTGGCCTTCGGTTGGCACCGGTAGCCGAAAACGACCAGCACGACCCACAGTGACCTTGATCCTTGACTGAGGTTACAGCACCTTTCTTCCTCCAGTCAACTGTCGTTGGCATTTCAACGTTAGCGGGTTCGATGAAAGTCACTGGTTCCTTGATTTTAACGCCCTTCAGCATTTTTTTCGAGTCCGTTCGGTTGAATCCGTTCACCCTATGGATAAACTCCTCGTGCAGCAGATCGGCATACTTGTTGACGCGCAGGCGATACCTTTCCTGTCCCAGATCAACACGCTGATTGTGCTTAGCGATGTTGTGCTTGTTCTGGACGTAGATCTTCAGGCGAATCCGTTCCTCGGTTTCGCTGTCGTACTGCTTGCGATGCTGGAGCATGAAAGCGTTCCATTCTTCCTTGACCAGTTCGTACAACGATACAGCATTCGCTGCTGCCACAAAGAGTTTGTCCATACGGTGATCGGATTCAACCGAACGGACTCGAAGAAAATGCTGAAGGGCGTTAAAATCGAGGAATAAAGGAAGAAAAAAAGAAAACGTAACGGAATCAGCGGAAGAAGAAACTCGAAGTGGGTGGAGGAAAGAAGAAAAAACAGGGAAACTGAAGGAGGCACAACGAAAGAAGCAAAGCAGTGGAAATAAGCGAAATAAAAAAGTGAAATAGAAGAATACAACGTGAATGAGAGAAACCAAAGCGGATGGAGGAGAAAATGAAAAGCAGAGGAAATTGAAAGCGCCACAACGGAAGAAGCAAAGCAGTGAAAAGAAGCGAAATAGAAAAGTTAAATAGAAGAAGACAACGTGAATGAGAGAAAACGTGTACAACTGAAGAAAAAGAAAAGCGAAGCAGAAGAAGAAAAGAGGAAGGAGAAAAATGAAAATAGAAGGAAAAATAACAGAGATAAGAATAGCAGAACAATCCCAAAAAGCAGTAAAAATTTGGAGCGAACCAGTGAAGAAACAGAAGGATAAGTAGAAAAGCAGATATATAAGGGTTGAGAAGGGCAGAATGAAGTGAAGTGGGAAACGAATTATTGGATTAATATAGTTTGTGAACATCAGAATTTCGTAGGACACGTATGCACCCTTCTGGTGTAAATTGTCATTAATGAAAAAATAAGGAGGTGCGTTGAAACGATTCAATCTAACAATAATGACTTCTAATGAGGTCACTCACAAAGTGTGATAATGGTTGATTTTATTAGAAAAACAAACATTTTCTTAAACAGCGTAAGCGATTAAGATTGCTGCTTTAAACCGCTTTGGACCAATTCAAACCAACAGTAAACTTGCAAGAAATACAGTTCACAAAAATGGATCCCTTCATACAACACCATCAACGTAAGGAATGCATCAGAATCCCACATCTACCATGTAAACGAGTATATTTAATAACGGTCCACATATGTGCATCATGTTTACCGTGCATTCAAACTACCCTTTCGAGCTGTGTTATTATACATATTGAAAACACGATATAACACCGGTCATGTCACTTAAGAATTGAATTGTAAAAACTCTCAAAATAAGAGAAGAACAAATAAAGACTGTATTCGATGAAATTTGGACACACAAAATAGGTCACCAAAAATTTTCCTTGATCTCGATTCTTTTCAAACTTTCTGGAAATAAAGTACTACTAAATGGTTAAGTTTTGACATCATTGGTTTATTGAACCACTTTTCCCAACCCAAATGTCCACACCTTTACCTTGACCCCTTTCATCAACTTTTTGGGCAATGATAGGACCGACTTGCTTACTTAAAGGGTGTATTCGATAAAAATGGCACACACATATATACTCATCAAAATTAAACTGATTATCGGATTTTCTTGAAACTTTCAAGGAATGAAGAACTACTAATGAGTTTTAATTTACAATATTTGTTTTATTCAATTTCATCTCCCATCCCGAATGCCCGCACCTTCCTTTTCACTCCACCCATCATATTTTGTACAACCGATTTTCCCAGTGTTTTTGTTGTTTTTACCCAAATTTTCTTCAATTCTAGCTCTGTTTATATAGTTTTGGGATGTTTGCGAAGTTCCATTTTCGTAATTGCCCAGAATTTTTCAATTGGACGAAGTTCCGGTGAATTTAGTGGCACAAAATTGACTCCGTTGGCTCGGTACCACTCCAATACGTTTTGAGCGTAGTGGCAGGATGCTAGATCAGGCCAAAACAGAGTTGATCCTTTGTACTTCCTAATGAATGGCAAGAGACGCTTCTTAAGGCACTCTTCCGTGTAAATCGCACCGTTTATTTTTCCGGAAGTGATGAAGGGAGCACTTATTTCACCACATCCACAAATAGCCTTCCAGATTAGAAACTTCTTTGCAAATTTCGATAGTTTTTTCTTTCGAACATCCTCCGGAACATCGAACTTCGACTTGGCAACGAAATATTCTTGCCCAGGAAGTTTACGGAAGTCGGCCTTGACGTATGTTTCGTCATCCATCACGATGCAACCGGATTTGATGACCAGCTTCGTGTAAAGTTTCCGGGCGCGGGTTTTCGCAGTGATGTTTTGTTTTTCATTCCGGTTTGGGGCTTTTTGCACTTTGTAAACATGTAACCCAGCACGCTTCATGGTTTTCTGCACAAAACCGACTGACACCTTAGACTTTTTAGCGACATCTCGAATTGACATGTTTGGACGGTTCTTGAATTGTTGTACGACTTTCCTGGCCATTTAACTGTCCATTGGACCACTTTTACGACCACTCCCGTCCTTCTTTTGGACACTCAGACGCTCCTTGAAGGTTCTTATTACACGAGATACAGTTGTATTTGCAATTCCAAGTCTTTTAGCAATCCACCGGTGGGACGCCCCTGGATTTTGATTGTGAGTGCACAAAATTTTCTCACGGACAATTTCTTGTTTCGACGACGTGACTGGAACTACTGTATGTATAACTATAAAACTTTGGAGATGTGCATAATACACTATGGATAAAATCTACTCAAATTTCTAGGTTTTTTACTCATACGATTCAAAAGTTACAGAAGATTTTCTGTGTGCTATTTTTATCGAATACACCCTTTACTTTTAACCACACTTTCTTTAGTTCAAGTTCATTTTCTATCAGTTTTGGAGTTTTAACGAGCTCTGCCTTCATGATTGCCCAACATTTTTCAATTGGGCGAAGTTCCGGAGTGTTTGGAGGGTTGACGTCTTTTGGTACAAAAACTACATTATTATCTTTGTACCAGTCTAAGACGGGTCGGGCATAGTGGCAAGATGCCAAATCCGACTAAAACAGTGTTGGGCCATCGTGAGATCTCAAGAAGGGCAAAAGTCGTTTTTGGAGGCATTCGTCCTTGTAGATTTGTCCGTTGACGGTCCCAGAGGTGATGAAGGGCTGACTCATTTTGCCACATCCGCAGATCGCTTGCCAAACAAGGAATTTTTAGGCGAATTTCGACAGTTTCTTCTTCCGTACACTCTCCAGAACGGCCAACTTAGAGGTGGCGACGAAGTGTTCATGTCCTGGCATTTGTTTGGTGTCGGCTTTCATGTAGGTCTCATCGTCCATCACAATGCAGAACGGTTTTGTGAGCCACTCCCTGTACAGTTTTCTTGTACGAGTTTTGGCCACCGAGTTCTGTTTATCGCTCCAGTTTGGTGCCTTCTGGATCTTTCATTGTTTCATTGTTTTCTGCACACAAAAAAAACTGAAACTTTCGCCTTTTTCGCAACATCCCTGATCGAAATGTTGGGAAAACGCTTAAATTGGTTCAATACCTTCCTGGCCTTCTCCGGATTTGATGTGCCACGTTTTTTGCCACTACCATTTTTCCGCTTGGTTGTCTTACGGTCCTTGAACGTTTTGATCACATGAGATACGGTTGAATGTGCGATTCCGAGCTGTTTTCCGATCCATCGATGAGAAGCGTTTGGGTTTTCGAAGTGAGTGCCCAAAATTTGTTGGTGCATTATTTCTTCATTCGAAGCCATCACTGAAATCACTCGACCGATTTTCACGAAACTCATTACACAACTGACACAACACAATGAAATACATCCAGTTAAAACTTCAATAATTTTTACCCACACGCTAAAAAGTTACGAACAATTGCGAGTGTCCAAATTTCATCGAATACAGTCTTTAAATCTTTCATGAATAAACATTACATCACATCAACTCGATATCGTTTGCAATAGTCACTTAAGTGAGCCACCAAATAATGGAAAAGCAATCCCATGCATCCACATACTCTTTTCTTGAAAATGGAAATGATATACAAGGGATTAAAAAGCATCCTCAAAGACGTCAAGGCCAGTTTTTTCACAAGTGAGTTACTAAAAATGAACCCGTTCAATTCCTTTCCTAGCGTCCGGAAGCACCCGAATTGTGTAAAGTAAGCAGCCTCGGTCCACGATCGGTTTTGGTGGCATGTTGGCCAAATGCAATGTCCACGAACAAAACAACACTCATCACACCTACTTTAAGAAAAGTTAGCTAGTATACAATCTTGAGCGAAAATTATAAACAAAAATTTCAGCACGATACATACCTTGACAACTAAACCAAAAATCAACAACTTTCAAGCAAAGCCTACTCAGCACTTTGGTGAAATTTACAAGGTAGAGTGCATTTAAAACGTATTTTGTCATTATCAACCTTTGGTGGGCTAGGCAATCATAATCTTTCAGTGTTGGTTTGCCCCACCCAAGAAAATTTTGAAATTCAATGGAATAAACCTGCCAATAATTGCAACCGATCTCAGTAGTTCCGATTATAATCTCCTAAGTTGATAGTATCTCATTTTTCCTCGAAACCCAACTAATTTCCTCTCAATCTTCATCGCCATCGAACGACCGAAAGCATTAAAGCCTCTCCGGGAATATCCTATCCCGTATCATCCCTGCCCACCACCCACAAAATACAGAAAACATCAACGTCAGCCCAGAAGCGGCACTCGCAAGGACGAAAACCATCGAGCGGAAGGGTGGCTGGCGGGCGTCGCATTATTTACCACCATACTTCATCAGGTTGAACCTGCAGTGGGACAAGCAGCAGCAGCAGCAAAAGTGCCAGCATCAGCCGACGCGTACACACAACAGAAAAGGAACAGCTGCAAAAACAAACAAACACTCCTCGTGCTCTTTGACCCAGTACCCAGAAGTGTCGTGTGCCGGTCGATGCGGCGCGGTGTATCGGAGTGGGTGGTTGGGTGACGAATTCAACCCAAACAAGTGAAAGGGTCCTAAGAAACAGTATCTCGATTGTCCAAGAGGATTTTACCTTAGCATTACCAAGCAGCTATTTTCAACCCAAGGTAAACATGGAATAATCTAATTCCCTCAATCGGTAAGGACATGCTGCATTGTTTGGATGGAATTGTCCTGTAAACCATGTGCTAACGGCCGGCAGTGTTGCCGGCTACCGAACGGTTCAGATAGCAGGGCGCAGAATCACCACTTTCGGGTTCGGGTTTCGTCCCATATGATCGCCCAGAATTTTGGTGTAAGATGCGACAAAGTTTCTCCCGTGCGGTAGGTCCGGCAGTTCGGCGGGAGACTTTGAACGTTACAGGATCACGAGGACGATTGTGCTTCGAAGGTGATTGTCGGTCGATTGCCCAGAGTGTGTTTGCGTTGTTTTTTTGTCTTTTTCTTCTTCGGCTGAACGCCACAAGGAAGAAGGTGGGAATATTTATTCCTCTTGTATTTCGGAGTTCGCACGTGTAAATAAAGAGGAGGAATCCGTTGTTCGGTCGTCCTTCCGGCGGAGTAGTGATTCTGTGTGATGGTGACAGATTAAAAGCAGATCCTTACATGAATGATGATGATATGATTATGGAATTGTTGACATAGATTTTATTCAGCTGGCACTGTGGGTGGCTGCTGTAGGGAAGAATCAAGTGGAGCTTCTGGGTAGCAGTGAATTTCGTGGACTTGGGAAATGTGATTTCAAGTGAAGCGAGCTTTGGGGGTAAAAAATTGTACCCCGAATGGAGCTTACCGTTTTTTGTCGAGGTGGAAATTTGCCCCGTGTCATTTTGACATATGTGAAATGTTCCGTGAATTTCGTGACACATGTGAGTCAGCAAGAAAAATCGTTATTCGAGTGCCTACTGGAAATGGGAGCTCATTAGGGGCCTGCGTCGCGTACCTTTAAACGGGCAAATGATAAATGGGGCAGAAAAAGGTTCCCGGTAGCAGCAGTAACAGCAATAAGGATTGGACAAAAAGTGCTGCTTAAAAGAACGGAAGTGTGTATTGCCATTTGTTAGCACCATCGAACAACGGCGGTGGCGTGCCAGGAGCATAAAAAGTAGTTTCAACTGGAACGACGCAAAATTTAGCAGTGCACCGCTCCAGAAGGGAGGATGATTTTAGGGATGCATTTGAGAGGAATATAAATGGCACATAGTAGCGTGTTGTTAGTGAAGTGAAACTGGTAAGTAAAGCGATGAAATATGATAGTGAATATGTTTGCCCTAGTGTTAAATAGAGATTTCTTTATTGATTTTACATGGAGAGTTTCTTAAAATTTTCAAGGCGAAGATTTAAGTGAAAAAATATTCAATTCAGAGTTTTGAACCATCAGAATGTCAAGTTTATTTCTTTTTCAATTCGCTTATTGCTTGCTCCTAATTTCGTGTTCTAGATGTATTTTCACAGTTATTAATTGATAGTTTCTGATGCCAGGTACCATTTTTGCATTAGTATGCTTGTGTGGCCATAACAATCATACCCTTTGCACAGGGAGTCGAAAAATTTTCCTCAACGAAAAATTCGTAGACTAGACCGGGAATCGAACTCAGGCACATCCAGCATGATTTTGCTTTGTAGCTGCGCTTTTGACGACTGAGCTATGGGAGGACCCTTTGCTTTACTTAGCTAAGCTGTTTTTAGCTCTCATCGATCTGTAAATGCTCGAATCAGTGTTTTGATCGTCATTAAATATCAGCTGGCCTCAAATATCCAGAGTTTGAAAGTACAACTATCGTCGTTAAGGGAAGAAGTATCCGAAGACGTTTTGGGAAATCGCTTTTTTGCTGTCTTAATCGATAGGTTTATGCTATGAAAACTTTTGTTTCCTTAAATTTCGAAGACCGTTTTCAAAATTGTGGAAGATATGCCACTTAAAAGAAGTGACAGCAATCTTCAAACGGCTTTTTCTCGAAATCATGATTTTCAAATTGGCGTGAGTGATTACGAAAAAAGTAGTAAACCAATTTTCTTCATTCAACATTTATTGTAAAGGTCCTAAAATCGACTCTATATAGACTTTTGACATAGCATAGCATAGCATAGCATTTTCCGACCAAACAAAATCCTGCGTTGGCTGTTGTAGAGACGATGGAAGCGCCAGAAGAACTGCCTTGGGTATGACAGATTCTTCATCAATCGTTCTCTTTGCTCAACATCTGGCCAGGTCCTTATGGTCAGCCAGGGATGGGAGGGAAATGCTGATTAGATGTCTACTTAACAAGATGCTGAGAACTCATGCTCTCTTCATAGACATCTGGAGTTGGAAGCTGGATGGGATTAAGCGGGAGGCTTGCCTTGGCGAGAAAGCATATATATGATTATATGTATAAATGTCGTTCGGAGTGACGAAGCTAAGAATGTTAATGCACTCCTTTGTTGTCCGCTTTTCTGGGCTGGGACACATGCGTTTCCTACTTCCTGCGTGAGAGCTAGTCTGTCGGTTGGGACATGAGCACCAACTCTTGTCCTAGCCTTATATGGCTAAGTCTGATATTTGTCTGTAGGCAGGGTAGGACTTTTGAACCGGGTAAACCGGGTTACTTCATTAGAAGAAATCTTGGCAGCTCCGAATGCGCTGTTCATAACATTAGACGTCCGGGGTTATTTTTGGTCAGATACATCCAAAATCTGCTGTCATTACTCGCTGCTAGTCCTGCAAGCACACTGTTGGCAGAATGAGGAGAACCTTGAAGAATGTTCAAGGGTTTTGCTTGCGCAGGTATTGCATCTGGTGAACTCTATAACGGTATAACGGTTCCTGAAATGGCGAAACGGCGAGACACAGGTGATTAAGTATGAGGTTGTTGGGAAAAACTGAATTGCAACAAGAACGTGGTGTCAAATCAACGTCATGAGACAATGAAAGTCTTTATGGCTTACGGCGGCTAATTTTTGCCAGTGCTCGGCAAGAGTCTAAATTGGAACCGCCACTGAACTAGCGGAGTTTTATGTAATGCATGGGCATGGAAAAATCCTTCTGAAGATTGACGCTCCCGTCAACGAGGTTGAAAGAGATGCGGTAAGCACCAGATTGAAAACCATCAAAGAAATCATCGTTGATATTCCGATAGATACGATTATTACACCGGTTATTCAACCAAAGGGTTTGGAAAAATAAGGTTGACATGAAAATCGATGAGCTGCGCGCACAAGGCGTTATTGAACCAGTCAATGGACCAGCTAAGTGTATTTCCCCAGTAGTTGTTGTTCCAAAAGAAGCGGAAGATGCTCATTTTTGCATTAACATGAGGCAATCCAACGAAACGGTGGTGAGAGAGGGACATCCTCTACTAACCATCGGACACTTTTTACCACAATTGGCTAAGGCGATGGTTTTTTCTCGGCTGAACATGAAATCCACCTTTCCCCAGGTAGGCAGCTTCTGTTATTGATAAAAAGATGGTTTTGTAAGGCCTCGATGAAGTTGATCAAGGTATCCTTTGAATATGAATTCATCACTTGATATGTATTGGTTATTTTAGGTTTAAATATCTAAAACATCACTAGAATTCACGACTTCTAAAATGCGCAGAGGGTAATTTCGATGGAACGTTTGCTTTAAAAAAATTGACTTTTTTCGGATAATGATAAAAAAAGCTAAGACAGATAATAGCTTTTGATAAATTTCCCATGAAAGGTAATTATTTAAGCTTACTTGCAAACAAATTCTACGCCCTTGCGAGCGGCCTTCCGGAAGTTAACCAGAACATTCACCATGGTGGACGAAAACATGCGTGTAGGCATGTTTTTGAGTTCTTTCTTCGTTTAATGTATCAATTACTCCTCAGTTTTCACGACAAAATTGTTGGAATAGATCTTACGCTTCAGGTTGGCCCAGACATTCTCGATGGAACGCTGTTGGGGGACGTTGAGTGGGTTCGCCGACTAGGGTACCACATCGATATTCAGCCGCTCCATCTCCTCCAACGATCGCTTCGCGTAGTGTGCCGAAGCCGGATCCGGTCTTCGCCCTTATTTCGTACTATAAATTTCCGCGTTCACGGCCAGTCCGGAGTGAAAGAAGAGCGGCTTTACATACCCTTCTCGCTGGTTGTCAGCCACAGAAGCACCTTCATTAGGAACTTGGTGTGTGAAATGAACTTCACCTCGGAGCGCACTTCCTTCGTGGGGGAAGTAAAATACGAAGTGCCCTGCTAGTCGTTGCCGTCCAGGGTAAGATAGGTCTCGTCGTCCATCACCACCGCCACGTCGCGATTCGAGGTGACCATCTTATTGAGTCACTGCCGCTGCGTCATTGCCTGCAACTCCGAAAGCAGTGGACGCGACTTCCGCTTCCTGAAATGTATGTTCATGTTCGCCAGGTACTTTTTCACTGTTCGGCCGATTGAACCCTCGGTCTTCCTCTTCAGCATCTTTTGGAGCTTCTTGTCGCTCAGGGTCGTTGGCCGCCTGGAACCGGGCTTTCTTTCGATGCTCTGATTGTTGTCTAATAGTGCCAAGTGTATTCGGCGTCCACAAAGCGCCACACGATGTCCGTTTTCAACGCGGCGAGGTGCCGTTCATTGACCGCGCACACTTCTGAACGGAGTTGTTTCACTGTTTTTGCCATCACGGTTAGAGTTCGACTGAGAGAGCTGTCAAATTTTGTCTGCTGACTAATGGGTTACTATGATTGATGCTGCATGGGTAGTTTTGTCAGTGTGGGTGAAGATAAAGGTCAGTGTGGGTAAAGGTAATCAAAAATTGGCAATTTTCGTCCATTTTTTTTAAATGCAAACGTTACTTCATTCTGGCCGCAACAAAATGTTCAGGGGAGGGGAAGGAAGTCAGAACGACAGAGTTGTTCTATTATGAAAAGGCTTAGTCTTAGCCAATCTGCAAATTCTGATTGGTTGAGGAGTTGAATAATATTCTTTGTCTTGCTTTGCCTTTGTATCGTTCTTCTCCCCCACTCAAATACAAAGACGACGTCGGCAGAATTGATGTTTGGCCACAATATTCATGCATTTATCAACCCATAGAGGTTAATAAAGAGTTGATCGATCGGAACAAGGTAATGAAAGAAAAAGCGAAGCAGAATGCAGAAAGCAATGATGGCATAGTGCGCAATCAAATCCTATGTCCATGGGTGATGACGTGTAGAAAATGACTACTTTCGATTCAGAAGTTGGCGTAAATTGACATCTGTGTGTATTGGGGAAAAAACAATAAAACTTTAAGTAACCGAGAGTAAAACGGAAAACCGTATTTTATTGAATCCAAGACTCCTCAATACGACACCCTTCAATTAGCATTAAACTGATTTTCGATTTATCTGTCAAAAACTACGTCCAATTTGTTTCAAAGCATAACATATGAGACAATGGTTCATACCCTATGCACATTGTAGAAACATTCCTTGCCCAGCGATATTCATCGACTCACACCGAATTCTTCAAATCTTCAACATATGTCAAATAACTTTCCTTCAACATACTATAATTGTCATGTTTGCATTCTCCGTACGTGGAGTTACGATTAGGATGTAGGAGGAGATGACCATGAGGCCCCAAGAGTGGACAGTAATGTTTGCTAGAAATGAAAGATATGAAGCGAAAGTGTTGATAGTTCCGTCAGTGTACGGCAGGTTGTGAAAATTGATTAGAAGTATTGAAAAGTGCGCGAAGGGCTTGAAACTGTACTCAAACCAAGCACGCATTCCTGTGCCTTACATCCCACTGTGGGGTAGGTCAAGGCACGGGCGAATCCGCCCCCTCAACAGGCAACAAAAAATGCTCACCTTATCGTGCTCACGTACTACCAATTACTTGTGATGGTTCTAGCGGTTGTTTGTACATTCTCCGTTTAGTTGTCTACTTGGGGAAAAACTCTTTTCTTTTGGGTTTTTTGTTGTAGACAGCGTGAAATCAGTTACCCTATTTTTTGTCAACTTTATTTTCAATTAGTGGAAAACAGCACAACTTAAAAAAACTTGAGGTTACATAGAGAATATTTTTTGTTGGAAAAAAGCCGTCAAAAAATTCAAACTTTAAACTTTCTACTCTAGCTATTTGACAGACATGCAGAAAAAAAACAATTTTAGACCATTTTTGACGCGGAAATTCTATTCTAAATAGACGACTTTGAGTACTTTGAAAATTAAGCTTCAAAATCAGTCTTGAAAAAATATAATTTCTTCTGAAGTCCGATTTTGTATGGTTCATGATTGAATTTCACAAAGATCGTAGTCTATCTAGAATAGAAAACCCTCTCGTGTAAAAAAATGTTTGGTTTTATGATTTCAGACGAAAATTGCGGCCAGGATATTTTACGCCCATTTCTATGCCAGCTTTACGGAATACACGGGATATTTATTGCCAAGAAAGAAAGGAGTCACGAAAATGCAGAACGAAGTAAATTTAATAATAGGGGACGGGCCGCAATTGAACAATCAGACACCGGCAACAAAGAAAAGTTATTTTGAAGAAGAAAAAGAAGACATTTGCTACACGTTTCCTACGACCGTGCTAGGGAAAACATTTTTTTTAACCTGTTGATATGCAAATTTGTATGGGAGCAAAAGTAGGTCATTTTGAATTGAAAAATTTAACTACTTATACTAATGAATCTTCTTTCAAATTTCAATGCAAAAACTTGGTGAGTTTTTTTGATCAAATGGTGTATGAATGAAGCCATTTTGTTAAGTCGAACGAGAGGTATAAGCGTTCAAAATCCTTTCATTTTGCGTAACGCTCTCATTTTTTTTGGAAACTTTTGGAATGCCACCCGGTATAGAAAAGAGAAGCGTAGTCCTACGTTAAAAAGTATTTTCCTAATGAATATTTTATGCTCCATCTTTTTTCGTAGTTACTTCAATGTTCCATACACTATCATTTTCGTGTTTGAAAATTGAAAATATCCTTCTTATCATCATGCAATCTTTGCAGGGGACAACAATATTTGCTAGAAACAAAAATGTGAAGAGAAAGTATTGATAGGTCGTAAGAGCATGGCAAGTTGTGAAATTGAATAGAACAATATAGTTGATTACGTGCTTCAATGAAAAAAACATGATTAGCTAAATGTATTATTTAAGCGATAAAATACTAACCTTTTGCAGTGTATAATAAAGTGTAAGTAATATACCTAACCAGTCACTGCAGTTAACAAATCGGTGAACGTAGAGCAGAAGCGGAATATTTTATGACCTTTAAGAAAATGGATCCCTTGGACGTATCTACAAAAAAAAATTGACTTCAATAACCTAAGATCACCTTGGCATAAATTTCTCGTCTAGAACCTCATCAAAACTTACGAAATAATGTATCAATATTGACAGAATAAAAATTCAATCGATAATTTTTCTACGGAAAACCCATCCAACGCCCGCATCGAAAGCGTAATGGAATGGTAAAATATTCAGAAGAATCAACCACGTGCTCGCGCCACCATCGCCGTTCAGAGTGAAATGTTGCACTAAAAAAGTTCATCTATTACACGGAAAGTTGTTGGGTTTTATGCGCTCTGGAAGCGAAATAGAAGCACTCGCTGGCTGACTGGGTGACCGCACCGTAAACATATTAGGAAGCAGTCTGCAGTGCAGTGTGAAAATCCTGCCGGGAGAGTCTTACGTGAGCGAAGGTTCGAATCGCCCCATGCATGCTTCAGAGCTAGGTTCTACTCAGAACGGGTCCCAAAGCCGTTCGATGTTTGGCGGAGACCATCTCTCGGAAAAAGCGAGTCGAGCTGGCAAGTTTGTTTTGATTTATGGTCTTATTTATGGCGAAAGTTTTGTGGACGCGAGTGCTCCTACTGGCACTGTTCCGGTGCTTTTTGGTTCGAATTTTCGAATCGACGACGGGAAAAAGTGAACAAACAGTCCCCACGTGGGATGCCCAAAAAAAGGGGTTTGAGTGTAATTACATTACTTGAAACTTTGTTCGTTTCATTGGTGGGTTGGTCGGAGGGAGCAAGGAGGAGGATTCTAGCTATGGGTTCTGAAAACCGGACGGTGACTAGTCTGGGCCAATGTTTGGCCGACTTGGGGTTGACCGGAAGCGTGTGTGGCGTGGAAGTAAACGTGTGGGACCAAGCTAAACTTTGATGATGGTAATGGAATTTTTAATTCTGTGATTTAGGTGTTCTCAGTTGAAGAGGGATGTGTGCGTGTGTGTATGGCCTTCCTGGAAGGTATGTAATTTCCTCTAACTTGAAGACAACTGGTTTAAGCAATTTACAGCAACCGTTTAAGGGGGAGGCAAGGTAAAGGCATGTTACGTTTATGGGGTTTTTGAAATTACATGAACGTTTGGTATGAACACAATTTTAAAAGGTGAATTTTGCATATGGAAGTTTGATGAAGTAAGCGTCACTAATGTGGGCTTCTGAAGTAATTGGTGAAAAATAAAGTATGGTCCATTTGGTTGTTTTTTCGATGTTTAACTCATGGGTCCCTGAGGTATGCAGTATCGCTATATAGTGTTATTCCTGCACGCGGTCCTCCTTTAGCTAAGTCGGTAAAGGCACAGCTATATTTATAGCTGTGCCTTTACCGACTTAGCTAAAGGAGGACCGCGTGCAGGGATAACACTATATAGCGATACTGCATACCTCAGGGACCCATGAGTTAAAGCAACACCATGCTGGAGGTGGCTCACAGTGGTAAAAAAATTTAAATCAGTTTTGCTCAAATTTTGGAACAATACAACAACAGAACAGAACTTCTTCGCTGTTCTTATATTCTGGAATATTTTTCTCCAAAAAGTGATAAACAATATTAAAAACTATTATCGTTCCTTCAAAAACTCTGGAGACTTGTGATACTTCGCGGAGGGTTGGGGGATCCTCTCAAGAGTCTGGTAACTTTATTGGACCCAAACGGCTTTAAGGGCATCTTAAGGCACCAATTTTTAAATAACCTTAACTTTAGAAAACATATTTTGAAATTATTATCAGGTTTCAAGAAATTTGTGAAATGATGACCTTGGAGAAGTAACTAAGATTTTTATAAAACACTCAAATTGCTCTAACTTTTGATCCGTTGCACAGTGGGAAAACACAGTGGGGTCTTCCCTTAGCTCAGTCAGTAAAGGCGCAGCTACAAAGCAACACCATGCTGGAGGTGGCTGGGTTAGATTCCCGGTCTGGTCTAGGAATTTTTCGATAGAGAAAATTTCTCGACTCCCTGGGCATAGCGTATGATTGTACTTGCCACACAATCATACTAATGCAAAAATGGTACCTGGCATCAAAAGCTATCAATTAATAACTATGGAAGTGCTTCTAGAACACTAAGTTGAGAGCAAGCAATAAGCTAATTGTGAAAGCAATAAGCTTGAAATGCTAAAGAATAAGAAGAAGACAGTGGGAAAAAAGTACCAGAAACGCGAAAGAATTCTATATCTCAGCTCGGAGTGGAACGATGTTACCTTAACTTGAAGGAAAATTTCCAAGAAATTGAACGGAAGTGGTCTCATTGGCCTCATGGAACTGCTTGGGGAGCAAATGAGCTCATTTTTCTCTGGTTCCTCTAATATTTCCTTGTTGTTCAGAAATTTCTTTGCTTGGTGTGACTCAAGGTCAACAAAATTATGCTAGCCCTTTGTAAATTTTTCGGGAAAATTGATTGAAGTAGGTTTCGTTCACCACACAGCTCTTTGAATGAGGATATGGCTGATTTTACCCCGATTCCCAGAATACTGTAATATTTTTCAAAATTTTCTTAGCTCGATGTGACTCAAGATCAACAAATTAAAACTTGGCCTTTAAAACATTTTCTGAGAATTCGATTGATAATGGTTTCGTTTACCGCACAGCTCTGTGAACGAAGATATGGCTGATTTTACCCCGATTCCCCTAATATGTTTAGGTTATTCAGAGATTACTTTGTTCGGTGTTACTCAAGATCAACAGAATAAGACTAGTCCTATGTAAAATTGCCTGAAAAATTGATTGGAGTTGGTTTCATTAATCGCACGGCTCTGTGAATGAAGATATGGCTGATTTTATCCTAATTAAATTAGGCTAATTTCCCTTGTATTTTTGTGTGATTAAGAAATTTATTTGTTCGGTGCATTTCTGCAGCAACAGAATAAGACTAGTAATATAGAAAATTTTCTGGCCAATCGATTGAAGTTAATTTCATTCACCACACGGCTACATGAATGAAGATATGGCTGATTTTACCCTGATTCCCCATTTTTGTTTTTTCAGAAATTTTATGTTTGGGGTTTTTCTAATGCAACAAAATAAGGTTAGTCCCGTATACAATTAGAAAATTTTACAGTATTCGGAGATTTTGCACCGATCTTTCATCAGCTGTACGTTCGGTAACCAGATATAAAGGATTTCGGTAAAATTTGACGAATTCCTTTATTTTTTTACCAGAATACTCTAAAAGTTCACCAAAATCCGATAAATCGGATTACCGAACGTTCAGCTGTTGAAATTTCGGTAAAAAATTACCGAATACTGTAAAATTTTCTATGTGTGTAGAGTTACTTCGACCAGAGAAACTTATGATGAACACAAAACATTTAGGGGAATCAGGGTTAAATCAGCCATATCTACGTTCACAGAGCCGTGCGGTAAATGAAACCAATTTCAATCGATTTCCAAGAAAATTTTACAAAGAACTCGCATTATTTTGTTGATTTTGAGTCACACCGAGCAAAAAAAAGTTGTGAAAAACATGAAAATATTAGGGGAATTAGGGTAAAATCAATCATATCTTCATTCACAGAGCCGTGTGCTAAATGAAACCTACTTCAATCGATTTTCCTGGAAATTTTACATAGGGCTAGCATCATTTTGTTGACCTTGAGTTTCTGAACAACAAGGAAATATTAGAGGAACCAGGGTAAAATGAGCTCATTTGCTCCTCAAGTTGTTCCATGCGGCAAATGAGATCATTCATTTGCCCATTCGATTCCTTAGAAATTTTCCTTGAAGTAAAGGTATTATTTACAGAAATCTTCCCACTCCGAACTGTGCATTGGGTAGAATCAATTGAAATTTTGCGTAGACATAGTTTAGTGTGATTTGCTTACAATCTGTGAGACGATTTCATCACGTGCATAAAAGTTTTCAAAATCGCGCCGAAAGAACAGTACGTGCGCAAAAAATTGAGACCGATGTTACACCCGACAACTACTCAGCAGCACGAGACTCTTGGAACTGGGCCACAGGATGGGTGCACTACTGGGCAAACTGGAGGGGCTTCTCGGACTAATGGGCACTCATGCTTTCAAATAAATTGATTAAACAGAACGGATAAACTCAAATGTTATCTATTTTGGTGGTGTAGACATAAGACGTACCTTCAAAAAAATACGAAGACAACGACGCCTACGGGGACTACGGTGACTACGGCGACTACGGTGAATCCCGTCTAGCGAGCACTCACGATGTGGTCCCAGAAAGGTTCCGGCGATGGCGGATAAACAAAGGCCAACCTTCGGCAAGATGGTGGCGATATCACCGGGTGGTGTACCGCAGATTACAGTGCAATGGTAGTCAGACTGGCGTTCATAGGCTGTAGTGCGATGGCGGTTCGTTAGCTCACTTCGACCGAGACGATGGTTTGGTGACGGGCTGGTATAGCGGTTGTGAAGTCGGATCCGATGCACAGGCGCTTCCGGGGAGGGATTCTCTCCTTAATAGCCTAGATGCCCTAAATAGCCTTCGTCCGAGATTGATGTCTTCATTTACACTTATTTTCCGAAACCGGAGGAATATGGGTCCTTTATAATTAAATGTTGGTGACAAGCCTCTTCCAACGTAACGTGCACTGGCGGTCCTTGACTTGCCAACCAAAAACGGGCAACAAACGGGCAGAAATGGTCCGAAGTGAGGTGGGGTGTGCGCCGGTTTTTTCGGTCTGTATTGTTCAGATTAAATCAGAAAACCTTCCACTGGGTTGTTTTTAGGGCAGCTTGAAGTCAAACGTTTCATTCACTGATAACTAGTGCATACTTCAAGAGTAGCTTAAGTGTAGAGGTATTATAAATGGAAATAGAAACAAGTAATTGTTGTTAAGCCTGTCCACTTTAAATTTCTGGCACTAAGATAATAATGACAAAACAAACCTCGCCATAAGGGGCCGTCCTTTAATTGTGTCACGCAAAAAGTGACTTTTAAGCCCCCCCCCCCCCACCCCCCGTGTCACGTTTTTTGTATGGACCTTCAATTTTTTTGTATGGATTGTCACGTGTACCCAAACCCCCCCTCCCCCCTTGATGCGTGACATAATTAATTGACCTTCCCTATGGACTGCATCGTTAATTATAAGTACACCTTTGAGGTTCTGTTCGAAAAATACTATGACTTATTTTGACAGCTGTTTAGTGTCAATGTGTTGCTTGTCTTGTAAACATACGTAAATCTTCATTAAAAGTAAAAGTTTTACTTCAAGCAGAACAATGTGAGTTCTTACGAAAAAAAAAGCGAAAATCGATTGTGACCAAGTACTGCAATGAAAAAGAATGGTCGATAAGAAAATTAGCAGTAGAGGAAGGTGTTAGTGCCTGTGTGGTCCAAAATGCGATCAAACGGTTTGTTATCCCGAGCAAAGATTTATACTAAATTGATAACAAGTTATAATATCATATCATCAGTGTTTGATCCCTAAATATGTTATCATTAAGGTTGAATAAACAGCCAAAATAACAAAAGAGATACCAAATTAATATTCGTTGGATATCACAATATTAACTCATTTTATTATCATCGAGTTCATTTTGATAACAAATTTTGTGATATGAATAAATTTCTTGCGATAATTTCAAATTCTGTTATCAACATGATAGCAAATTCATACACTAATAACTGAAATATTACTTCTGGTAAGCATCTCAATTTCAAATCCATCACATGCTGGTAATATTCACCACTCGTCAGCATGCTGGTAGAATTCAGTAATGTTCGTCAAAAATCGTCTTTAAAAATTGATAACAGATGATAGCAAAATATGTCAATAATAATAGCTTAATTTGTTATGCGATAACAGGTGCGTTCAAAATGATATCTGAGAAAACAAAACTTGTTACTTATTTGATATCAGTTTGTTATTTTACTTTGCTAGGAATGCATAACACATTGAAGGTCTTACCCAGCCGTGGTAGAAAAACAGGTGCGTCCAACCCAAATTTGAACAAACTAATTAGCAAAGTTTTTGAAGGATAAGAGGAGGTATTTAACAGAGATTGCGCAAAAATATGTGGAAACGCAGCCAAATTCAGGTGCATTCTGTGAAAACTCGGGCTCGGAAGCTGTACGATGACGTTTTGAGCAAAAATGACGTGTGCATGATCATGGATGACGAGACGTACGTCAAATTGGACTACAGGGCACTTCAAGGGGCACAGTTTTACACCGTGAAGCGTGGAACGGATGTCCTAAATTCTGAGAAATCGTTTTTTTTGCGAAACATTTGGAAAAAAGGGTGTTGGTTTGGCAAGCAATTTGCCAGTGCGGTATCACTATCGCAAATATGAACGCCGAAATGTACCGGAAGGAATGCCTGCAGAAACGAATTATGCCACTAATCTGAAAACACAAAGGTTCGACACTGTTTTGGGCTGATTTGGCATCTTGCCACTATGCGCGTGCCACCTTGGACTCGTAGAACAGAACATTGTCCAATTTGTGGAAAGGCGATGAATCTTCCAAATTGTCCGCAAATAACGTCCATTGAGAAATTTTGGGCTTTGATGAAAGGGAGGCTGCGGAAGAAGGCTAGAAAAGCAGAGGACATCATAAAATTAAAAAAAGACTGGGTAAACGTATGCAAAACCACCGACGGAACGGTTGTGCAAAACTTCATGAGAAACATCAAGAAGAAGGTGCGAGAGCTGGCCAGATCTACGAAAAGTTAAATGAATACTGATGTAATGGGCTTTTTTGATCGTATATAAACAGTGTAAATGAATTTGAGTTGCAAAATAAATAAAACATTTTACAATTCAGCAATTTTAAGGTGTACTCCTAACTAACGATTCATCATTCAACAAAACCGCTATAGAACGTATTTAGGACCCCTACAGGGTGCGGTAGAAAATAATGCGAAAATTTGTTCTTTATCTTTCAAATACCATTTTCATCAAATTCAAGCAATAAAATCAACATTTTTGAGTGCAGTTATCTTTATTTAGTCCTTTTAAACAAATTTATTAAATGTGTCCTCCATTTTTATCAATACAATCCTCGAGCTGACGTCGGAAGCCAGAGTTATGGTTGACCTCAGGGTTTTCACACTAGGGTGTGATGCTTTGCAGGCCCAATACTCAAGTTTGAACATTTTCGCATTATTTTCTGCCACACCCTGTAAAGCTCTGACGGAAATCCATAACAAAATAAAATTGATCCAAAATGTACAACAATGTTCAACACTTAAGATAAAATTTAGAAATAAAATGTCAAAAACGTATTATTTAGCTGAAAAATTATCGATTAAATTGTTTACGGATCACCCGTAAACATAATTAAAGTGGTACATAGGGTATCTAATAACATTCTTTCATGGTTAATATTAACGTCTTTTAAAACGTTTTGTTTGTTGTAGACAATTTTGTTCCCAATTGTGCCCGTGCACTCCCCCTGTAGATGATTAAAATATAACTTCGCTCCGCATATTAGGCTGTAGGACAAACTGCCGCTAACCCGGGGTCCATGAGTGAGCCATGTATGCCCTATCCTCATCTGAGTCATAATATTCTGATCTTAATAACTAGGTATACCTGCATGCCCAGGTACCCAGACAAATGTTACGTTGATGTACTGCTGTGCCTCCTGCAAATCGACAACTTGCTGAGTCGGAGAACGCAACAGTCTGAGTCCCGTTTAACAACTTGCATGCCTGAATGAGCGCAAAGTCATCAGCTGGGAATATATCGCAATGTAGTATGGTCTCCCAGACACCCCTTAACCAACCTCGTATTCGATTAATGAACCGTCTGTGAATAGCAAATTTCGAGCCTCATATGTCACAAAATGTGGTTATCTTTATTCCTGTCAGGTCGTGTCAGTTCTTGAAACTCGAAATTTCCGATTGTGTAGGAAGTTTTCCACATAGGCCCCTATGCTTCCTTGGATGTTCCATTCCTTAACGGTAGTCAAGATAGGAAGCCTCCATGCCATACCATATGTCTTGGGAGAGACACTAGATCAACATGAAGACACTCCCTTCCAATAAATTACCAAGCTCGGAAATAAACGTCTCCAACCTATAGCCGCTCAGAAGCCCTCTGCAGCTCCTCTCTGAAGCCATCCGTTAATTACACAAATTTTGAAATGTAGTACGGCTAGGTTCTACCAAAACCATGATTTGGCCACTTTGTCTGCGGTTGTCCAATATCATCCTAAACTTGTTTAATGGTGTATAATCAATTGGCTAATTTCATGCTCATGGATATTTAGCAGGTAAAAATACAATAAGTTAAATTTGGTAACGATTTTCGATGATGGCAAACTTATAAATAAATTATGCACATACGATCCACCGGCACCGATTCTAAGCGGTCGATTCCAACCAATCCAAGTCTTTCAGCCTTTTTCATTAAACTCATGATGCGATGATGTGATGATGTAATACTTCACACATCTTTGGAGCTGAAAGCCTTCTTGACGCCATTTACGTTGACTGCTAGAATCGAGCCCTCGATTGACAAAATAAACTCATAAACCCAAAGATGAGGTCAAACGAGGCAGCCCCAAACTTGCTATCCAAATCGATTCACTTGGGTGCCTTGATGGTCCCTCCCTTTCCCGTTATGTCACGAATATTTAGTTTTTTTTTGTAATGGTCTTACCTTGTCTTAGAACATTTGGTTGAAAGTAAATTTGGAATTCAAAACAAATGTTTTGTTATCTTAAATTGGAATTGAGATTTAGTTATTAAATTACCGAGAAATGTGTGCATCAAATCTGTGTCGATATAACCCGAATGCATTATTTGGAACTTATTTTGATTGCATCACGAAGGTTGAAAAAATGTTCTGCATGTCAAAAATATATGCGGTGGTTCGAATTAAGCAAGTTTAAAAATGAAACCAGTCAATTTAACAGAAATTTAGTAAAAATTTCCACAAATTGCTTTCTTCATCATACAAACACACGACAATGACAGATTAGTCCTTCAAAAAACCGCTTTCAATGAACCACTTCTATGATCATGACCCAAAACCAACCGACAGCATAGAATTCAACAACCCTTGGCTGCACCCCAAATATCCTTCCTCTAACCCCTTTTCCAATCGCATTTGCCCATTCAGCTTTGGGTGCATCATAAATTTTACAACGAAAAATGATGAATATTCAAATGAAAAGAACGCGCCACCAAATTTGCCCAAGTATGTAACGTTTTTGCAACGGTCCGCGTCGTCCTTCTGACAATTCAACTCAAGAGCCTACCCCGATGAAACGATTTACAGAAGGTTATAAACATAAATGAAACCCTGCCGGTCAAAGGAAGGCAGCCTTCGATGAAAAGCAACGATGGAAAATGAGGAGAAAGCTCGTAAAATGAAGAACACCAATTGTGGCTTGGCAGTTTCCGCTCCTTCTTGGGCTTGTAAAGAAAGGAGATTTTTTATTTTCGGGGATGCAGAGTCTTCGAAAGGACCAAGGTAAACGGTGTGTCTTACCAAGGGGTAAATTGTGGCCAAAAGGCTTGCCAACACATCATTTGTTTCAATTTTCACCCGTCCGAACGAGAAAAATGAAGTAGACATAGCAGTGAAAGTAGGGTCAGTTGGAGCTGATCGGTTTTCTTTCTCGAACAGGGCTGAACTTTTTGAAGAGAAGTGATGATTTTTGGTAAAATTCCGCATTCGACTCTGTTTGGAACGCAAAATCATAAATTTCAGTGTGGTTTCAAGTGCAGCCACATCGATTGGAATAATTTTATCCCCCGAAAGAAGAAAAAGGTGCGTTCTTCCAAAACAGTAAGAATAAACTATCAGTACGTGGGCGGAAAATTGATTTTTTATTGGCCTTTGTTTCCCAGCAACCATCGAGCCTTCACGAGCCGTAGCCAAAATATCCGTGCGCTTGAATTGCGTCAATTTGTTTCCATCTCTCCGCAGAAAAAAAGGGCTGGGTGAAGGAGGTTTATTGGCAGAAAGTGATTTAAAATCAATTTGGTTTTCATGTACGTGCAGGATGGAAGGTCGAGATTGTTGCCAGCAACTCATAAATATTCTATCAATTTCTGAATTGCAATTCACCCTTACTCGGAAAGCTCGCAAACGCCACAAACACCCTCCAATGAATTGGCAGAATGTGGTGCTGTATTTCAATGGCTGAGAAGCGCTGTGCTCGCAGGATCCATTTAACCTAATTTCCTTCATACACCTACTACACTTAAGAGCTCAGATTCGTAATTGCTCTAGATTTCAACCAATCCTGCTCGCATTCCATACATCGTCGAATTTTCATCCCAAACGAGTGGAAAAAAAAATAACAACGGTAAACCGTATTTCCGGTTCCTGCCGGAGGTAGCTGCGAAAGCATCATCAACCATCGGAGATGGGAAATTTCATAGTGCATTACAAGGACCATGGTACACGGTGCATTGAAGAGGTGCAAGGAAAATTTAAATAAACCTGCACGTAGCCATCGTTTTGATCATGCCATGTTTTTCCAGATTTTTCCTCCGTGCATCTCTATTGATGTTGACTGCATGCGAAGAGAGCGCTTTCTAATTGGATTGCATGATGAACGGTTTGATTGGAATTTTGGAGATTGCGTAGGGACGATGAATGTAAAATGGTTCGTGCATTTAGGATTCTCAAAGATACATAGATTGAAATATTGGAACATTAGAAAAACTCTCTAAACTCTCTTCTTTTTTTCATCAAGAGGGCTTCAAGTTTTTTGATTAGGTGGTTATTTCCTTTATGACGTTAATTCAGCACTACTGACAGCAGATACAAGTGAAAAACAAATTTCTGCTCAAAAAATGATACAAAATGTCTGCATAACTTGAGAACAAGTATAGCAAATAAAACGAAATTTGGCATGTGGAGCTTTTTGAAGGCAAAAAATGTTTGTATGGTGGTTCGTGACCCCTCCTTCTTCTAAAGGGAAGGGGGGCTCTAATACAAATAACACACAAATTTCTGCCTAACTTGAGAGTAACTCAAGCAAATGGAACCAAATTTGACATGTGAGGGTATTTGAGGCAGGATTTCTATATATAAATTCCTCTGATCAATTGTACAATGCACAATTGTACTTTTGAAAGAATTTGAGTTACATTTGTGTCGATGAGAAGCTGTCTTCAAGAGTAACAATGTTAAATCCTGGATGATGATCCATTGCTTCACGTATCGACCAGCTAAGAATTTTTCCGTATCAGCATAACTACCTACAATGTTACTGTCTTATTCTTGTCTAATTTGAACTGCATAATAACATGTCTCACAGTACTGCTTGGTTGACATTATCCGTTTGACAGTAATGTTGATGTAGTTACTGTGGTTTTAAGATGCAATCTCTGATCGAATGTTTTATTATTCGGTGAAATTTCCTAAAGAAGGAACCAAAATAAAACAAATTGCCAGCATTGAAAAAAAAACGCTCTGGAACGTGATGTACGATGGAGTAATAATGCTGAAGCTGCCCAAAGGTGTTTGACGGATTCGTGGGTGATTTCATCCTAACGAGTGAGACGTTGAAACATGGATGACTGGCGCAAAATTGACGCTGGCCCATCATAAGATCGAGGTAGTTCAGGTCATCAACCGAAAGACGGTTCAGCACGTCCAAATCAGTGTAAAAGGGCATGGAATTTCGTTAAAGAGTGCACTGAAGCATTTAGGAGTGATTGTCGACGACCATCTTAATTTTAACGCCCATGTAGACTACGTCAAAGACAAGGCAGTGAGAGCGGTCAACGAATTATGAATTATGCCGAACGTGGGTGAACCGAGGAGCAGAAGGGAGCATATTCTAGCCTGGATGGAAGCTGACCAGTACGTTCCCGCTCATGACCATGCATGTCGCGAGCTCCTACAGAACTATCACCGGGGTGACTGCCATTTGCAGCACCCTGGCCAAGGATGTCGAATGCTATCAGCGGAGAGACGATGTTAACGTGAGGAGGACGGTCAGAGCGGACTCGTTGGCAAAGTGGCAGCAAGAGTTGGACAACGCGGATAATGGAAGGTCGGCTCATTCCTGAAGTGTCGGCGTGGGTGAACAAGAGGCACGATAGGATAGCTAAGGCAGTAAGGAGTAACACCGAAGAAGCTGAGCAAAGCGGAGCGCAAGAAGGAGCAGGAATACCAGCAGTTGAGCGCCAAATTGAAATGCCTCCCCCAAGAAGGAATGTCAACAGTACATACATGTGATGGATATCAATTTCCAATTGCCGGCGTCGGTGGTGTAGTGGTGAGCGTGATTGCTACTTTGCATCCCAGTGGGTCTGAGTTCAACACCAGTCGACGTCGGTGGTTTTTCTGAGGCGAAATAATCTGGTCACATTTTCCTTCGGATGGAAAGTAAAGCCGTTGGTCCCGGCTCATAGTCATGAGTCGTTAGCTAGGGTCCAGGTGGTGGAGTCGTCTCCCTGGCGTCGGTGAGAAAATAGGCTAACGAAAAAAAAAACAATTTCTTATTAGAGGTTACTTAAAACATATGTTCTAATTTTACCGGTTATCTTTTTCTCGTCTTTGATAAATCAACAACTATAGAGAGAAACACGGTAAGGTGTTGTATGCTTATGTATACTCTTAACAGCATGTTCTGATGGAAACCCCATCATGGAATAAATACATTACTTATTATGTTTTTATTGCGTAAAGTAGGTTAATTGAATTATAATGTTTTGAAATTGGAATTATCATCCTATCGTCATGTGATCCCAGTAATGAACAGCAATTTGTGCTAGTACCAAAGATGTGAAAAGAAAGTATCGGTTAGTTCGTTAGCATTCGGCAGGCTGTGAAATTGAATAGAAGTAGTTTAAAATTTCCCTTAGGGCTTTGGTAAAGCAGTATTTTGAAGCCAACATACACACACGTTTGCTACACATTCTCACAGTTTCTGCATACAACACCTTACCGTGTTTCTCTCTAAGGTTGTTAAGTAAACAACGACTAGAAAAACATAAACGGTAGAATTAGAAGTTGTGTTTTCATAACCGCTAATTGGAAATTGATTACCATCATATATAATTTTCAGGAAGTGTAAAACAGAAATTTCTCATCGCTAGAACCATTTTTTGCCAATCAAGCGCACACTTTTTTGCCAGTCAAGGGGCGGATTATTCCATGTCTTGACCTGCCTTGCAAAAAAGCGGCGAAGGTTTGGGCTTTTGTTTGAAAATATTGCTTAACAAAAGCTGCTAGAATATCTAGTGAGAGTCATCTATTAGAAATAAGATCGCAGAAACTACACCAAAACCAAGCCCTCGGCTACTTAAAAGTCCCACTAGATGGGGATATTGTAAACTATATTCACGAAAAGTTGACAACAGAAAGTTGTCAGTCTCACTCTTCCTATCCAAATCGCTTCAGTTGGGTGCTCTGATGGCCCCTTCCTTCATTCCAATATATAGTGTTATATAATTATATGAAAGATTCAAAGAAATAAAAATATTTTGATAAGTGTTTTTTTTTGTATTCTCCCATGCGCGGAGTTATCTGCTTCTGACATACTTCATCAAATAAAAACATGTTTCTTACATTTTTTTTTGAACTTATTTTTCGTCGGCCTATTTCCTCACATGGTGACATGGTTTTTTTTTCTTACAATACTACACAATTTACCTATAATAATTTAATGCAGCTATTTGCCGCTTAACCTAATGTGGTGTTCCATGATTGTTATTTTGAAATGGCGAAAATGTTTAAGGTCTATTAAATTGCATATGAGTATGAATTATGCCTAAAACGGAAACCAAGTGAATCTACTGGACCGATAAATGCTTCTCTATGTCTGTGAAATAGGAAATGCATGATTACAAACAATGTTAGTTTTTGAATTCCCAAAATTGCATTTTGAGATGACTACATAGTCGTTTAACCTTCACTGGTTTAGTTTTCGATAACAAAATACACTGAAAAAAAATCAATGGGACATAAAAAAGTTTTTGTATGAAAAACTTTGATTCCTTAAAAGTGCTTATCTTGTGATGTCTGAACGGTTGGTAGGGAACATAATTGTCTATCTTGAGACAAAATTTCATCGAAATCAAAAATGGTGTTATTTTAAATGATATTTTTCAGTGTAGGGCTCATTTTGGTTTTTCATTTTAATCATTCAAACAAAATTTTTATGTAGGAGTAGTCATTTTTATATTAAAAACATTTGAAAAAAATCGATAAAAATAAGTAAAGCCCTTTTCAAAGGAAAGTCTAGAAAAAAAATGAAGCATCTAAGTATGCAAAGTGGCTTATCTAGTCATGGTCTACACACCCAGAAAGTTTCGTTGTAATCTGAGTAGGTGCTGCCAACATTTGTTCGAGTTGGCGCGAAAACCGTCTATGGTATGATATAAAATGATAATAGCAATTCTATTTGTAATTACATGACAACATATTTTGGCCTGGCTGCAAACGAAGTAAGACATGCGTATCCATTAAAAATATGAAAGTTTAAACAAAACAAAAATTTAAAATTATTATACTACATTCGCAAATTCCATAGATGATCTGAAATAATACACCGTATGAAGAATATTATGTGATATCACCAAAATTGAACTGACTCTAAGCTTCGGGATTGCAAAAGACAAAGAATCCCTTGTCAAGCGCGCAAGGGCACTGATCAATACATAGCATCCTTTTACAGAAACTAGAATACTATGGAGTACGTGGTGTTGCAAACGATTTTATTCGAAGTTACTTAACAAATAGGCAACAGTATGTTGCTATAAAGGATTCACGGATTTCTTAGAGCACATTTAATATTGGTGTCCCTCGTGGCAGTAATATAGGACCCCTTCTGTTCCTCGTTTACATAAATTATATTGGACACTTGTTTTTGAAAAATAATACCTAAATTATTTACTGATAATTTTGCATTTTTTCATATAGGCCAAAATAGGGGCTTTTCAAAAACCACGTCTTTGGGGGGAAGGAGGGTTTGACCAAAGTTTACGTTTCATACAGAATTCCAAAAATATGCATGGAGAAAAGTCTACGAGAATGGAGGGGTGGTCTGAGATTTTCAAAAATCAGTCTACTAGCTTATGAACAGGCCCATAATTCTTGCATTTTTTCTGGCACTAATGATTATTTACGGGGTTTTATGAAGTTTTTTAACAACAACATATTGTCCTTAAATACGGTGAAGACTAGATATATGCTATTTCATTAATCGTGAAAAAAAATATCTCTCATCTAATTGGAGATAAAATAATGGAGAATGTGGTTGAATTCAAGTATCTTACCTCAAGGTGTGGCCCATTTTATATTGGAACACACATTTTTGATTCTTGAAGCGACACGAGTGCAGTTCGAACGTGTTTCAGAGAAATACAAAATGAAAGAAGAAAGAAGAAACCCTTTCGTAGTCTGGACCAAAACTTGCTTAGATGTTAGGTTTTCACCGAAATACCGTGCGGCGTGATTTGAAAAAGAACAGGAAAACTTTGTCGACGGATCGCAAGCCTTAAAGCCAGCGTCGGGCTGTCAACCGTCAACTGCGAAACAAAGTCATCAAGAACATTAACGTAAAACCCAACATCTCAGACCGCGTTTTGGCCAAAAAGTTTCGCGCCGCACGCAGTACCGTGCAACGGATTCATCTCCGGGAAGGCTTCAAGTCATACCTTCTGTAGACAACCAAATAGGGATCATATGTATGATCAGGTGTTGACAAAAATGGCTGTCTCCTCATGGATGATGAAACCTTTGTAAAGGCCGATTGTAAACAGCTACTTGGAAAAAAATTACTTGGCTACGGCTCGGAAAGATGTTCCTGCTTAATTCACGTTTGTGTTTGCAGATAAATTTGCACGTACACCATGTGCAATATATTCTCATACATAATAAAACTCTATTTATTTCAAATCAATAATCCAGATTTTATTGAAAACTTTACCCATTTAATTGCAATATAATATTGATCAACTACAGCATATGTTTTGGAATAACACCGCCTTTAACCTTCTTGACCCGCTCCAGACATTTTTCGAAACCGTCACAGGCATGACTTCCATCGGCATTTTGTCCTAAATTCGTTTGAAGACGGTTTTGAATTGGTGCATATTAGACGCCCTGTGATCATTTACTTTCACCAGCATGTATGACCATACGAAACAATCCAAGGGATTCAGATCTGGTGAACTGGGAGGCCATTCATTCTTGTTATAAAATTCGGTCATATTTTCTCGGCACCAGCCCTGAACGAAATTTGTAGTATGCGATGGCACTCCGTCCTGCGGAAACACATAGTGATCACCTCCAAACACCTCTTGTACATATGGCTTGACAATTTTCTCCAAAACTTCCGTTTCATAATATACGGCATTCACTTTAACGCCTTTTTGGATGAAAACCAATGATCATTTGCCTCGCTTGCCAATTCCTCCCCAAACCATCACTGACGCAGCACTTTGGAACCGTGGAATATTCCTATCACTCTCTGGAACAGTTCTCGAAGAGAGAGCCCACAATCTGCCGTTCTGGACAATGTGGGATTGTTTCAAGACGAATAACTTTTCGTCGGAAAAGAGAAATTCTTCCCCACCGTGCCACGACAAAAGCAGACTTGCTCTTTTGAGTCGTTTCTGCTTGGAAGGTTCCGAAACTTCGTGAACTGTACTACGTCATAATATGTCCAGAAGATGCCCACTTTCTTCAGCAGGAACTAAAAGTGTTCGACGACTGGTGCCGGATCAACATAATGTCCTTAAATGTATCCAAATGCTCGACTATCTCTTTTGGCCGAAAACGTGCAATGTATCTCCAGGACTACATCTTTCGAAAACCGCGCTTGAAACGTGAAACAACAGTTAAGGATCTGGGAGTAATGCTAGACACCAAACTGTCATTCGAGAACCACATTGCCTATATAGTTTCTAAAGCCTCATCGCAGCTAGGATTCAATTTTCGCTTCGCAAAAAACTTCAAAGATGGTTATTGTCTGAAGGCACTATACTGCTCTTTGGTTCGTCCTTTTTTGGAGTGCTGCGCAGTCGATTGGTCCCCTTTCTACCAAAATGCAGTCCAGAGGATCGAAGCCGTTCAGCGGAAGTTTATACGCTTTGCTTTACGACATCTTTGTTGGCAAAACCCTCGCAGATTGCCAAGCTACGAAAGCCGGTGTAAGCTCATTAAGCTGGAATTGTTGTAAGGGAGGCGTATGGTGGCCAAAGCGTGTTTCGTTGGTGACCTTCTTCAGGGAAACATCAACTGTTCCACTTTACTTAGTCTCTTGAACATCAACACTCGACGACGAAACCTACGTTTACAATCATTCTTCATTAACCGGCACTCAAGGACCAACTACGGCAAACACGAACCTGTGCTAAGCATGGCTCGTGTCTTGAACAGCTATTATAACGTGTTTAATTTTAATGTATCCCGTGAGGTTAATAAGCGTTGTTTCCGAAGATGAATGTGTTAACTGTTGTATGTAATTCAATTTTATCTTATTGTCATTGAGATAAACATTTTTATCTGTTGACGATCTCGAGACAATCAGATCTGCGGCCATTTTACAAACAGAGCGGTATGATTTTCTTCTAATCCGTTCCTTGACCACTTTAACAACTTGTGCAGTCCGCACCGTAGGAGTACGACCACATCTCTTCCGGTCATCCAACGAGCAGGTGTCACGGTACCTTTGGATGGTTCGGTACACAAAATCCCACTTTACTGCGAGGTTTTACAAATTTCTGAAAATAGCGCCCGGGCGCACACCTTTCAAAAACTTTTTTATGACCATAGCACGAAACTCTTTCATCGCTAGTAAAAAATAAATACCAAATGAAAACAATCGGACATAACCTGAAAGCGTTTGTATAAACATAGTGCAAAACTACACCAACACATTCGTGAAGCATGTTGAGTAGTTGCACGACACCAATGCAAGGAAAAAGTGTATGAGAATATATTGGACACAGTGTACATACATGATTTGGCAAGGCATCTGTAGCTACGGTAGGAAGACCAAGGTTTTCATCACTTATAAGACATTTAATTCAGAGCTGTACAGAACGGAATGTCTCCAAAAGCGAATATTGCCATTTATCAGATCCCACAATGAACCTGTCATGTTTTGGGCAGATTTTGCTAGCTGTCAGTGCAGTAAAACAGTGCTACAGTGGTATGAAACCAACGGGATTCAGCTTATACTAAAAGAACTCAACCCACCAAACTGTTCCCAGCTCAGACCGATAGAGAGATTTTGGGCTATTATGAAGAGGAAGCTGAAAGTGAATGTCGGTGTCGTCAAAAGCATCAATGAATTGAGAAACAAGTGGAATAAGGTTGCAAGAACGATGAATGAGAATAATGTGCGCCAGATGATAAAAGGTATTCCGGGAAAAATTCGCAAATTTCTTCGAAATCGAGATAATTAATTTCTTTTTGTATTTTCCCATTGAAGGTCACATAAAGTCGAACAGTTTAGTACAAACAGAATACTATTTTGTTAATGTATATCCGAAATATGCGCAATAGTTTATTTCCAATTCTAACTGGATCACACCCAGAGAAACTTGTGCATCCATTATGAACCAGAAAATTAATGACAGTTATGAGAAGGAAAATGAATTTTAAATTTTCACAATACCTGATGACATGAAAGATCTGAAATGCATCATGCAAAAGACAGTACATCTTAAATTTACCCTGAGACCAATGTATATGCAATGATATACTATCATATCATAATAACAAAAAATAAATAGAAAATGTATTTTGCCTCTATTTCCCATAATGTCCTTCCATATTATTACGATGGGTCTAAGGGAAGGACGATTCCTCAGTGCGCTGCAACTACGAACCTAATTGTAAAATTCTCAATCTCCAGGTGCACGATCCTATGTAGCAGGTGGAAAAACTACTTGATGTGATATTGCCACAATGGAACTGACTCTTAGCTTGGGGTCTTGACCAAGAATCCCTCCTGAGCCCTTGCGGTACGACAAGCCGACCAGTTCAGCGCAAGGGATGCCTTACTCTACAATGTGGGCACAAACGACAATACAAATCAAAACAATTTCATGTTTTGACATCAGATTTGTTGTTCTAGGAATGGGCGATGTCGATGCGATGTTGACAGAATCGATAATTTTACCTCGATAATTCGATTTTTTTCATCTGATCGTTTCTGTACGATGTTTGACAACATCGATTTTTTTAAAGATGAAATCGATTTTCTATTAATTTGAGATTTTTCCACATTACTGAACGCAAGAAGTTGATCGATATCGATCAACCCTTGCAAAGAAGAATATGTAACGCCCAACGGTTTTTTTTAATATGATGACAGTTTTCTCCTTAGCTCATCGCCCAACCTGATTGACCTTTCTCGTATACTTTTTGGAATTGACGGTACCGTTTATTCACGAACAGACTGACAGTTGTTCGTAACATTTTTCATAGAAGCGACAGAAAATGAACCAAATGAACAATTAAGACATTTTTCTGCACGAGTGAAGGTGGGTTGATGCATATATTCTGCAGTTGTAGTTATGTATATATAAACGTGCATGTTGTTATGTATATACATACTTGCGAAAATTTGTCAACACATGCAAAAGATATATTGCAAAGTGGGATAACTATGCTGAGCTCTGTCGTATAAAATCAAATTACCAAAAATCAAAAATAATTTTGTTTCAATATAGATTTTCAGCTGGATGTCATTTTTAAAATTGTCTTATGGTTACTTTTGTTCAATTTCTTTTCTTATGCTGGTTTGTTGATCCTTTGGTTCTTACGTTAACAGGCCATTCAATTAGTCCGTTGGATAATTAAAAAAATGTGGCTGTTTTCTGGAAATTAGTTTTGGTTGATTATAACGGGTTTTAATTTTTCTATCGATTGCTTGATATAATGATTTTTAAAGAAAAGGTTCATAAACTTTGTTTTTTTAGATTACCTTGTAAAATTGCTCTTGAATAATTCCTTGACAAAAATTATTGTAATTGTTTAACAATAGTCCTTTGGAAAAAAAATGAAAAAGGAACGAGGAATGTTCCTGTATCCACCACTTATTTCTAGGATGCAAATATTATTTAAAAAATCGATTTTTTCCGAATCGATTATTTACTTCCGATATTATCGTGGATCGATTTTTTTAATTTAAAAAAATCGATGTGGCTGCATCGATTTTATTTTACAAAATGCCCATTCCTAGTTTGTTCATGAGTTGGCTCTGAAGGAGCAAGAGCAGAGAAGTTTGGAGGAAGAAAGAACAAAAATGACAAAAGGTTCGCGAAAGAAGAAAAGTGACACTGAAAAATAAGCAGCAAAAGGAGAAAAAAGCTTCGAAGAAAAGAGTTGTGCTTTCTTACAAAAACTGAAATCTCTGATTTTTTTTCTGTTTGAATGATTTGCCTGTGCATTTGTTTTAATAAAATCAACACAAATGTGATGGTTTTATCACAAATTATTTGATTCATATTAATACAACATACTGACGATTTTTATACATGTTAATACATGGTTACAAGCTTCACTTAAAAAGTGGCGAAGACTGGCTCCTGGTGGGCGCAAAAATAAAATATGAGGGGTCGAAATAAATGTTTAAATCAGGCATTAAAAAAGTTACACTCAATAGCATATTTTCAGTATGTTTTGAAGTTATTTTGAATTGAATTGGGTAGAATATCTATGTAATTATAAAACAGCACACATTATTATGACTAATCATCACAATAAATGAGTTCGCTACCCTTTACAAAATTTGCTAGACGTTGCGTAAGATCAGCGTTTCATCAACCATCCCTTTTATCCAATAACCCAGTGACTTCTCGGTGAAATGTAGAGGTTAGCCTAGAATAACAATAAAGCGATTTCGTCAACATATTTCTACCCCTTCCGCATTTGACCAGCATTTGGGTGAAGCCGGCGCCTGTATAGTCTTGGTCTTGGATCAACCGTTTTTACCCATTGAAGATTTATGTTAGCCCCAAACACCATCTATTGGTTCTCTGCATAATGACAGCTGATCTGGCATTAACGGGGTACCATTCTTGGGCGGTGAATTATGAATCATGTCGGTGAATCATGCTCATAATTTGGATAAAACCACGACAAATTAGTTCCTGCTTCTAAATTAATTTTAAGATCACTGATTTATATTAAATATGATAACGTGGCTCTGAAGTTAATTCCATTGGGACTGTACAAACACATTTATTAAATAAAAGAGTTGTTATTGCTCAACTTTTTAAGATATCGATCAAAGAAAACCTGCATAAAAACTTGAGCGCTGATATAAAAAAAATCCATGGTCGCTCTTTCCCTCAAAGCCGCTTAACATCTTCTCAGTGACGAACGTTTAATTTATCACCAAGTAGTATTAATTAGGGAAAAACCATCCTCGAGAAGATAAAACCACCTCCTTCATGCGTAATATGAAAAGATCCAGCCGCAAGCTCAAAAGCCCCAAACTTAATTATCGTTTATCAAATTATACAAATTTGCCAAAGTAAGAAAGAAAGGGGTCCGAAGAAAACGAACAAAAAAAAACGCTAAATTGTATTTATTCTCATGATTTGCATACACCCATCCACCCATTATCGCGCTCATTCATTAAGGCACCGAGCGGGCCAAGTGGGAGGAAAATTGCTAATTCGCATCTCTTTCTCACTGTTTCCCCTTTCTTTGTGTTTGCGTTCGGTTGGTGCTTCTGTTTCCCATTGCCATTCGGACGGGCTTGCTGGGCTTGCTGGGCTACTGGGTGGATGCACTCATAGCGAGCCATTTGCGCCAACTTCAATCGTTGTTTCAAATAAAAAATATGCTGGAAGGAAAACATCTCGTGCTCAGTCACTTGCTTCCCCGGTTCCCAGATGTGTCGTTGTCGTAGGTGGCGGGGGGAAAAAACGTAGCCTTTGACGTTGATGGTAGCGGATGGAGGGAATGTTTGTTTTGGTTTGCTCTTGTCGGAAGTGAATGGAAGCCCAACGCGAGGGAAGCAGCGAGACTGTTGCAGTTCTTCATATTGTAGAGACGGAACAATGTGCATATTCGACGTTGGCGACAAGGGCCAGCCCATGTGGAATACTGAAGAGTGAGACCGTCCGGTGGCGTTTTGGTTGTATACGATTTTTAGAAACAATGAAACCTACACATCAGCGGTTGTGGTCGAGGGCTCGCGTGGGTTCTTTTTAACATTGTGAGTGGCGATAAAACGTTGTTTTTATAGATGATCTGCTGATTATTTGTAATGCTACATACAAACTTTTTTAACAAACGTCGTTAGCTCGACGCTTAAATTTACATTGTTTTTTCTAATTATATCACATGATTTAAAAACAACCTTAGCTGATCGGAAATAACCGTCTTACAATAATATTCTTAACCAATCAAAATGTAACTAACGACGAGTAGCAGATTTATGAGAGGAATGGGCTCATCTAAATAACCACGAAGATGCAAACTCAGAGGAGAGAAATTCCAGAAGTTCCGCAGAGGAAGAAAAGTGAAAACACAGCCATAACTACCGAAGAAGGTGGAAATGTGCAACACCAGTTCAGTGAAAGGGAAACGCTCACCCTCGCGGTTCTCGCTGGTAGGACAAAAGCAAACCGTTGAGCAGCGCTGTCGTTGCGCTGTGGGTGAATATTGGCCATCGTTGTCACTGCAGTGCTCGTTCGGATGGTACCGTTGCTGATGCTGGTGATGACGATGTGACTGACATGAAGGCGGTACGGATTCGGCGAAGCGGAAGATCTTTCGGAACAGTTAAAAAAAAGTTGGAAGAATAGTCATCGGTCTAGGCATGTTCAAGCCAATGAGTGTGCCCTGGGACACGGTGCCTTCAGCCCTCATAGTTGACGGTTTGCGAAGATGACGACGACGATGGCGACGACGACGACGGTGGCGTCCAAATGGAAGTGAACGAGACTTCCTCCGCAGCGGCAATAAAATGATGATCGGGCAATTTAGCAATCGTATCGGTACAACAAAAAGGCGGAAGTCAGCCGTACAGCGCAACGTCGTCGTAATTGGAGATGAATAGAAACGATGGCGCTGGGCACCATCAATGTCTATGAAGGCGGCCATAACAGTGCAAACTTGGTCCAAATAATGCTGCCTATGGTTGTTTGTGTCGGGGTGATGCTGAAATTTGCTACGGATGGCGGATTGTGAGCGTATTTTGGCAGGGGACGTGCCGTTTCCAAAAACCGTCACGTCGTTCGGGAGCAGATTATTGAACTTGCTTCGTGAGGGACGTACAACTGCGATTTAAGGAACTAGTTCAATGGTTTAAAGTAATTCCCTGGGCTCTGGCAAAACCTTGAGGTAGTTTAACTTCAACTACCAGGTCCCAGGGCTGGTCTGGTTCTTTACCATTTTGGAAAGAAGCACACTAGTGTTGCCAGATCAGTGATAATGCAGCCCAAAAATGCTTCTGAAAATCCACCAGTACGTCTTTTCGACAAACATTGTTAAACTGAGATCAATGGTGATCGATGGTCAAGTACAGGATTTGCGAATAGTTTAGTGATCAATAAATGTTAATTTTGAGTCAAGTATAATACCTAAGTCTCTAACTTCACTGCATCTTTGACCTGTGTTCTGGCCTATAGTTATTGCTTCTTGTCTTATAACGTGTTTTCTTGTAAATGATATAGAATTGCATTTTTTCACATTAAGCTCAAGCAAATTTTTTGAACACCAGTTGTGAAAATTATTAATTTCATTCTGAAATACTACAAGATCAGATGATTTACATATTTCTAGATAATGTTTCATATCGTCTGCATATATTGAAACGTTCAGTCGACTTAAAACGTGGTCTACATCGTTAACAAACAAAATGAACAGTAATGGACCAAGATGGGAACCCTGTGGTACACCAGATGTCACATTCACTACTGATGACAAGTTTCCCTCAAGTCATACTCTTTGTGTTCTACCAGTCAAGTATGACTGAACCCACTTTAATAGTCCGCAATTAAATCCTAGCTTAGATAATAAAAAGCAATAAAGGAATGTCGACTCTATCAAATGCTTTACTAAAGTCAGTATATAATGCCTCAACATAATTTCCTCTATCCATTGCATTAATAGAAAATGTAACATAGTTTAATATGTTTGTAGTCGTTGAACGTCCTTTAACAAACCCATGTTATTTGCTAGAGATTAAATTTTTAACTTGAGAGAAAATATTTTGATTGATTATAGACTCGAGCAATTTAGGAATGCATGATAATATGGCAATCCCTCGATAATTTTTTATATCTGCTTTTTTGCCACTTTTGAATATTGGAATTAAAAACGATTCTTTCCAAATTGATGGAAGAATACTGGATTCTAGAGAAAGGTTAAACAGCCAAAACAAAGGTTTCACTAGTTCCGTTGATACTGACTTTAAGAATACTGGCGGCAAACCATCTGGTCCTGCACCCTTTGATGCATCCAAAGTATTTAGAGGAAGAAAGATTTCGTTGAGGGATATATTATCAACGGAAAAGTCACTCAGTGGCTCAGGCAGGTATGTAAAGTATTGATAATCCCTGTCATTTTCGTCATGAGATGTGTAAACATCTTGAAAAAAATCTGCAAGTAAATGACTGATCTCATTAGTAGTTTTTCCGACTTTATCGTTAAATTGCATTTTGGCTGGAAAATACTTCGATTTTTGTTTATCTTTAGCGAAGCTGAAAAAAGATTTTGAATCTGACTTAATGTTATTTTCTACTTGAATGTTATACTCTTCATATGCATTTTTTATTTCAAAATTTAACTGCTCACATATTGTCAAATAAATTGAGAGGTTAACGTCATTTTTGTCTTTTTTGTAAGCTTTATGAGCTTTTTGCTTTCTATTTTTGAGATTCGTAATTGTTCTATTGTACCATACTGGAGCTTTAGACCTATGTGATTGTTTATGTTGCTCCTCGGGTACTGTTGACTCTAATATACTGTAAATGATTTGGTAGAACGTATCCACAGCTTGCTCTAGGTTTAAATTGCGAATTACAGTTTGCCAATCGATAGAGTTTAACTTATTTTTTATAATTCCGTAGTCCGCTTGTCTAAAATCAAAATATGGTTTGGACAAATCACCATCCAACTTTGTGGTGTTGTCATGTATAAATATGGAGTATTCAATTGCTGTGTGGAATACCTCATTCTTCCACAAAGGAGCAGGTGACTCCGTCACACAGAAATCATCGGTCATATTTGTAAATAATAAATCTAAATAACAGTTGTTACGATTTCTTACATGATTAACTTGGTAAAGTCCAATCTCCGAACATTTTTCAAATAGAGAATGAAGCGTTTCATTGTCACCCACAATTGGTATCAACAAATTTTCATTGCCGTCATCAACAATAAAGTTAGCAGTCCGTTGATTAAAGTCACCATAAATATGAACATTTGATTCAGGTGCAAATTTTGAAATAATATTATCAGCAGTTTCAAAGAACAATTCATATGATTCTTTTTTTGCACTTTCTGGAGGAAAATACACTACTGCAAAAATATGAGTTTGATTTTCAATGACGGATTTGACCCAAACATGATCAAACTCCTTGAACTTACTGGATGCAATTTGTTCACATTCATAATCGGTACTAACTGCAATCAATACTCGTCCACCTGATTTTTTGTTGGATGATGATTTATCACGATCATCTCTAAAAACGTTAAAGTGATCACCGAAAACTTCTTCATTATTAATACTAGCGTCCCAACTAGTTTCAGTGCCTAAAATGATGGGAAAACTACTTGCGGCAACCTGCTTATAGATTTCATTAACCTTTGCCGCGCTTTTCATTCTGTTGAAATTTTGGCAATAAATGATTATTTTATTACTATCTATGATACTCTTACAATTATTGACTTCAGGTAAGTCTGGCGTCGTTAATACAGAAAACTCGTGTTGAGACGAGTCGGTTTGATTGCAAACAGACGTCCAGTTTGGGATAGTATTATATTTCCCATTTTCTGCTAGATTGTTGTCCTCCAAAGGGTCCGTCAATTTTTGGTAAAACACGAATGCCTGCATGTACACATCTGACTAGGTGCAGTTGAAGTTGTTGGTACCGGTGAGTGCCCTGGAACGGAAGTTACTGGAACAGCTGATGAACTGCAAAATGCGAAAGAAGAAGTCCCAGGAGTCATGAAGTTGAACGAGCTCGTTGGAACGGTAGGTGTGGAAGAGAGTGGTGATGCATCACTTGCCGGGTACGGATTTTGTATCCAACCACTCTGGAAGTAATGCTAACCTATTAACAATAGCTCGTTAATTGGCAATCTTTCCTAAACGTATTTGATTTTAAAATTGGAACACTACTTATTTCGTTTGTTTTTTAATGTCTGTATCCGCAATAATCCGGACACCTCAAAACATGAATAAAACATAAATTTCGCATTATATTTCCGTCGTAGTTGTTTATTTCAGATTCATGGGATGTGTTTCAACAATTCGTGTAGACAAAACATAGTTATTCGGCATTTGCATAAAATTTTCGAATTTTGCGCTTAACTCCGTCTATTAGGGTTTGTACACACTCTTCAGAAATCGTAGAAGCTTCTTTGTCCAAATTTGCAGGAAGTGTTTGTCATCAATAATATTGTTCTTATTTTTACTACATACTGTGAACATTTGAGCACGGAAGTTGAAGAGTGATTGGGATACAGTGACCCATTTCAGAACGCCTGGACACTAATTTCCATTCCGAAGTTACTTTCACGTACAACAAGCTCCACAAAAACACAATAATAACATCAATTGGATATTTGCATTTTGTTTACACTTTCATTATCGCAACATATTCTGTTTTGATAATGGAAGTTATGTGGTAGTATGCTTTTATTATTCAAAAATTATCACTTAGCTTTCATAACTGTATGTAAGGAAGCGGGACCTATTTTCACCATAGTACATATATTCATCACATTCTGTAATCATCCAACTTCAAACGTAAAAAGATGTTTAATTTCTCCAATAAATTGACGCGGTAGCCAAGAATATATAATCCTGGCATTTTAAATTAGGTCTTGAATATAATTTAAAGCTACAAAAACGTTTTGGAGACTAAAATTTCGTAAAAATAATGAGCAATCAGATTTTCAGCACAATTGCTTACCTTTGCACTACAAATTCGTCGTATTGATCTAACCGTACTAGGGAATATACTCGAGCCAGACTCCAAGTTTTCTTTTTAATTGCACTATATGCTTACACATTTTCGTTGCGTGATTGCACAAACCATAAAAATCACACTTCACCTATTACACTAGCCACACGAGAATCTACGAATACGTGATAAAATACTAGAAAACTATGGGATTAATTTTCACAATAATTTAAATACGCCTGAACCTATTCTGAACCGTGTTTACAATCGACGTAATCGCTTGATGTTGCACTGCTCACATACTGTATAGCATACACATTAACGCTAGTGTGCGTTTCTAATCATTCATAGAGCATTCTATGCCCAACGTTATAGTGAGTCTTGTTGTCAATATTCTCATGGAAGAACAACAAACAAACCCTTTCATTTTGTCTTGGTTATATGCATGCTACCAAACACACGTGAAGTACTGTCAAATGATCTACTTCATTTTTGGGTGTAGTAGTGAAGAGCGTTAACTTGTTTGTAATTTTTTGTTGATTAAAATCAGTACGATTAACATATGTACGCAGATGGGATTGATGTTTGTCATGATATTATTAAAATAGATACACTGGAGGTCTGCTTATTGAGCTCAAGATAGGTTCCGCTTTCTATGATGTTTCCTTGTTGATCATGTTCCGTTTGTTCAATTTTTCGTATTTTCTCGTAGCTTTCCTGGAAGTATCAGTAATAAGACTTAGCAATAAGTGCTTACTACCAACACGTCTGGAACCCCAATCCCGAGGGCCACCCTTTTTTATCATACTTTTCCTTGACTGCCTATTTGTTCTCACTCAACTACGGTTTCCATTCATTTGCGTTCTTCACTTTTCAACATTTGCAATCAGTTCACAAATCGTTTAGCTGTATTGACTATATTGATAACTAAATAAATAATTAAAATCGGTTTAATCCTAAGCATAGAAGCGTAACAAAATGACACACGAAAAAAACACATCTACTCGTGGCCAAGACACACTACGTTTTTTTGACGTAGAACAACGTCTTTGTTTTCTGTACCGGGGTACAATAAACAAAATCGAATTGCGATGGTCGAAAAATGGTTAGGTTTTGAGCGTTAATATCTTAATCGTTTCTCCTAAATTTTCAAATTTTTTGCAACAATCGATAGAATATATTTCTATGTTTGAATTCCAGTATTGAAAATTGTTGATTTTCAAGTTCAATCCATTTAAAATAATAAAAATATAAGATGATGTTTAAGTAACGTTTGGCAGAGTAAATTTATAAAATTAACAAGAAGATCGTTGTGTGCTGTGCAAAAATTTTCAGTTGGCATTTTTCCACCGATTTTTCATGTTAGGAAAGCATAAGTTTTAACAAGTGTAATGTGAATTTTGATCTATGTCTTTAACCCAGTCTTGTGGTGAGTCACACCAAGAGCATCATTGTGGGAAGAGCATCAGATTGATAGGGATAGTGAGAACATAACTTGGATTTCTTTGACAGGATAGTGGAATTCAGCTAAGTAACTTTTATACATTGGGTACTCCCCTAGCTCAGCCGGTAAAGGCGCAGCTACAAAGCAACATCATGCTGGAGGATTCTCAGTCTGGTCTAAGAATTTTTCGTTAAGGAAAATTTCTCGACTCGCTGGGCATAGGGTATGATTGTATCTGCCACATAATCATAATAATGCAAAAGTGGTACCTGTCAATGAAAACTTTTAATTAATGAATGTGAAATGCTAAAGAAACAGAAGAAGAACTTTTATATGTTTTGAGACTCGAATAGTCTCAGCTCCCTTAATGCATGTTCTAGTTATGTAAAACTTTAAGCTGAAACTAAGGGTATACCTATGGGCTTCGTTGGCGTAAATTTCTTCACACACATAGCCTGCGGTAGGGAGATTGCTGCTCTCTGTGTCTTGCATCGTGCCAACCGAGGAGTGACAGCTTCATAGCTGTATGATGTGGCAAAGGCGACGACCAGCAATTGGGGCAGGCCCCTGGGCTTAAGACGACTCTACTTTATAAGGTTGTGGTTGTTTTGAGTAGCAGTGCAAATATTCTGGCTATGTTTAACTTTTTTTTTCTGTCAAGTGCAAAAGAGAAAAATCATGTTAAAGATGATGTGGAAGAGTTCTTATCTTATTATGTGTAGCAGCTATCAATTAAAGGCTTAATTTGTTTCTCATTCCAGCATGAACCTATATATTGTGCTTTTGAATTTCAACGGCTAATTTCGAAAAAAAACTGGCATGCGACTCTTGGCAGTATGGGATTATATTTTAATACTTTTTTTTATTGTTGTTGCGCTTGAATAGGCCTTTTTTTATTCAAAGCCAGGCCCTTTGATTACTTAAACTGCTATCCTTAAAATGTAACTAGAGGAAAACTTTTTAAGAATGTCTTTTAGAAAAATCTGTGGATTTTCAGAAAAAAAAAAAGATCATACTTATTTTAATTGAAGTTTCATCTGTGGTGGTTGTAGTGATATGCTCGGTTTTTCAGGGTTTACGAGATCTTCGAAATATTGGTGTATACCTGTATTTTTCTTATCAGCAATAGACCAGTGGATATCAGATGTATTTTATAAATACATGTGTTTTATTTAAAAAAATAATATTAAAGGTTGGACTCGGAAAAAATGCGACACTTTGTTTTGGGTGTAACTTTTTATCGCGTGGGTAAAACTTAATGAAATTTTGGGTAATACTAGTTCAGAGTTATGTTTATGTGTGCAAAATCGCGATCTGTCAAGAAGTTTTCAAAATGCATTCGAAACAAGAAGAGCTACGCCAACAACTCTTGGGCGCGGTGATCGATAATCCTGGACAGTCGCACAGATGGATCGGCAAAAGGCTTGGAATCCACCATTCTACCGTGTCCCGCGTTGTGAAGATGTTTCAGGAGACAAAGGCCATCGAGCGGCGCGCTGGAAGCGGCCGAAAACCGAAAACGGAATACCCAGAAAAGGCGCGGAAGATACGGCAGTACTTTAAGAATAACCCGAACCTTCCCACCCGAGACGTGGCCAAAACGGTCAATTCGTCGAATTAGTTCATCCAGCAGACCATAAAGCGGGCTTGGCTACGTGTTTTTAATGTCAGGAAGGCGCCAAACCGAACTGTCAAGCGAAACATGGTGGCAAAATTGCGTGCACGGAAGCTGTACCATGAGTGGCTCGTCAAGCCAGGATGTTTCGTCATGGACGACGAGACATATGTCAAGGTGGACACCAAACAAATCCCCGGCCTCGAGTTACTTGTCGGTACGTCCCGCATGGAGGTTTCGAAAAAGTTCCGGAAGAGAAAAACGGACAAATTCGCGAAGAAGTACCTGTTGTTGCAGGCGATCTGCGAGTGCGAACGGTACAGCAAGCCGTTCGTTACAACCGGCACCATAAACGGGCAGATTTATCGAGAAGAATGCATGCAGAAGCGCTTGCTGCCCTTCCTCCGCTCTCACCGTGGTCCTACGCTGTTCTGGCCGAATCTCGATTCGTGCCATTACGCCAAGCCTGTAATGGATTGGTACGAAGCGAAGGGCGTTAATGTGGCCCCGAAGGAGGCGAACCCGCCAAATACACCAGAACTTCGTCCGATTGAATAGTTTTTGGAGATAATGAAGAAGAAGTTGAAGAAAAGCGGAAAAACATACAAAACCGACGAAAGTTTGAAGAAAAACTGGGAGAAATTGTGTAAGGAAGATGGACAAAGCCTCGCCCAAGATCTCATGAGCAGTGTTAAGAGAAACGTACGAGCATTCAGCTTGGTGGAGGAAATTCAATAAATAAATTACATATGCCAAAACATCTATATAATAAAAATGAGTTGGGGTTTCCTTTGTCACGATTTAACTCGCGAGCGGAAGGA